>PVKU01004526.1:0-144922 GCA_004027475.1 Anoura caudifer
GAACAGAATCATAGATACAGAGATCATTTGGAGGGTCACTAGCTGGGAGGGGGAAGGGAGAGAATAGGGTAAAAGGTGCAGGGATTAAGAAGCATAAATGGTGGTAGGGGGGCGTTAAAAACAGCATAGGAAATGGAAAAGCAAAGAACTATATGCATGACCTATGGACATGAACTAAGGGGGTGGGAGGACTGTTGGAGGGAAGGGAGGTATGGGGTGGAGGAGCGCGAAAGGGAAAAAATTGGGACAACTGTAATAACATAATCAATATAATACACTTTAAAAATAGAACTTACATAAAATAACCTCCAATTGTACCAATTCTATTGCTTAGTCAATCATTCTTGCTGTACTTGTAAAAAGTCTCCTCATTCATCCTATTACAGTAGCTTCCTCATACTAAAAAAATATTCTGAAATAATTCAGCAGGTCACAGATAAAAAAGAATATAAAACTGTAGTGCAGAAAAAAAATGCAAGATTTTTTTTTTACATATTTGGATTTTTAAATATAATCATTTAAAATATTTATAGATAATGCATAGAGAAAAATAAACTATCTCCCATTCTCAGAACTTAAAAATAAGGAAAATTAGATACTTAAAAGAATAGAACAAAACATGATGATCCACAGCAGACAGGCAAAAAAAGCTACCTTGATGGAGAACATCTGAGGACTGTGTAGTTTAAGTGAGGGGTTGTTCAGTAACAGACGCATTGTAAAAGTAGAGTAAAGGCAAACTCACCTAAATGGTACCCATTTAAGCAAATCCAGGGAGGATTCTTAATCAGTAGACCTCAAGTTCTAGGGTCACACTAACAAAACAATTGAACAGAGAAAACTGCCCCACAGTCTTTTAAATGAGTCCTCTACATCATCATATCCAGAGCCGGGAGCTTTCCTGTCCTTGGATTCCAAGAGATCTCTTAGTGTCTTTCAGCAGAAAAACAAATCTATTGTTTTCTTTCATATCCTCTGCCCAGTATCTGTTAACAACTAGATTAGTTGGGCAGATGCACTGTCTGTCTTTACTGTCGTTTATGTATGTTTAAAATATAACACTGAATGAATTAAGAATGTTTTGTAGTGGGATGGAATGGATACAGACCAGGAGGTTATCACATTAGACCAGGAAAAGATGATGGTAGCTTGAAGTGAAATGGTTATTATAGAGATGGAGAAAAACAGACAAAAAACATTTGGTTACATTTATATGACTTCCTTGCAACTGAATATGAAAGGCAAGGAAGGTGTCAAAATAAACACCTCTGTGGATAAAGGAGTTATTCACTGAGAGAAGAAGAACCACAAGAGGACCAGGTTGTGGAAGTTTTTTATAAGGCGAATGAAGGGAAAGGATCATGAACTTGGTATGGCTGAATCTGAGGTATCTTTGAAACAAGTGGTAGATGCAGGACTGACTGAAAGAAGGTGAAGGGATTAGTCAAAGGACATACGTAAAGGACCCATGGACACAGACAATGATGTGGGGACCAACTATGGAAGTGGAGGGTGGCAAAGAGGGAAAAATTGAAACAACTGTAATAGCATAAACAATAAAATATTTTAAAAAAATATTGTTTTATTATACTACAAGTTTTAGATTTTCAGTATTATTATCCATTCCTTAATTCAATAAAGGAGAAAATTCTGAGGAAAAAAGAAACAATTAGTAGAAAATGAAAGAGGTGGTTGGGTACATGGGCCTGGAAACACAGGTCTAGCCTGGAGACACAAATCTGTGAGTCACCAGTGAATGCACAGTAATTTGAGCAACAGATGAACGAAATTATCTAAGAAGAGAATGGAGAGCACAGATGAAAGAGAATCTAGGACCAAGTCTGTAGAGCTCCAGCTTTTATTGGCTGAGTAGGATATGTCTATAAGAAAAGAAAGATGGACACTGTTGCAACACGTCATGAAAGTAAAAATACGTTCAAGTAAGAAGTGATTAATATCTATCATTTACTGAACTTTAATACACAGAACAATGGCCCTCCAAAAATATCTGCATTCTAATCCCTGGAATTTGTGAATGTGTTACTCACAGGGCAAAGAGGAATTAAGATTATAGATGAAATTAAGGTTGCCCAGCATCTGACTTTAAAATAGATTATCCTGGATCTGGGCCAGGCCTAGATAATGAGAACGGTCCTTAAACTTGGGAGAGGGAGGTGGAGGAGGAAGTCAGAGTGACTGATTTGAGAACTCTGCCCACTGTGGCTGGCTTTGAAGAGGGAGGAGAGGAAGAGTGCCATGAGCCAAAGAATGTGAGTGACCTCTAAAATGTGGAAAAAGCAAGGAAACCGATTGTTCCTTAAAGCCTCCAAAAAGGAACACAGGCCTGCCAACACCTTGATTTTAGACCAGTGAGACCCAACTCAAACTTCTAAATTACAGAACTGTAAGATATTAAATTTGTGTTGTCTTAAGCCACTAAGTTTGTGGTTTGTTATAACCCTCATAGAAAACTAATACATGAGCTCTTACTACATATTAAGTATTTTATATGCTTAGCTCAATTCTTACAACATCTTTTTTGATATGTGCAATGATAAGGAACTTCTATTTTACAAATGAAATAAACAGTGGCTCGCTCACTATGCAGTCTATTTTGTATAGAAATAGCATTATTAATACAGGGGGTAATTAATACAAAGGTTATTAGTGACCTTAGTTGGAGCTGTTTCAGTAGAGGAGGGGGCTAGAGGAGGAATGAGGAGAAAGTAAAGAAATGGAAACAATGGTGTCAACAATTCTTTTGAGAAGACTGGTTGTAAAGGGGAAGATGGAAATAGTAACTAGAGTGGAATGAAATCAAGGGTACGGGAGGGACCTTAGTATGTTTAAAAGCCAATGGAAAAAACCCATTTGGGAATGTAGTGGCTAATATAGTGCTTTTGGCACTTAATAGATGCTAAACACTGTTGGTTAAATAAAGGGATTATTTAATTAGTTTAACAAACAAATGAAAGTAAGAGGTAAGGTTATAGTTAACTAATCTGCTCAACAAAGATAAAGCCTTGAATCTGGGACCAAGTAATTCCAAAATTCACACTCACTACCAGATGACACTTACTCTAACAGAATATTAACAGCTGAAATGGACAAATTATTACTCTTTCCTACTTGTCTACTTCTCATCCCATCCATCCCTACACATGATACAAACATTTTCTTCATTCAATATATATTTGAGTGATTATGTACCTTCAATTCAGCAACTGTTCATAAATTACTCAAAAGAATCTGCTCTGGCTGATGTGGCTCAGTGCACTGAGCACCAGACTGTGAACCAAAGAGTCACCAGTTCAATTCCTAGTCAGGGCACATGCCTGGGTTGCAGGCCAGATCCCTAGTAGGGGGCACTCGAGAGGCAACCACACGTTGCTGTTTCTCACCCTCTCTCCCCTTCCCTTCCCCTTTCACAAAATAAATAAATAAAATCTTGAAAAAAAAAATAGAGCATTATCACTAAATCTCAAATGGGATCAGTCTGTTTAACTGATAAATTGGAGTCAAATAAAAAGTTAAATGGTAACAGTGGGCGAGGCTGTGCGTGTGTGGGGCTGGGAATATATAGACATTCTACTTTCTGTTCAATTTTGCTAAGAACCTAAATCTGCTCTATAAAACAAAGTGTTAAAAAAATACACTCCCCTAAAATAAAATGGCAGGGAAAAAAATAAAGAAACTAAAAGACAGAAAACGAGCATATAATCGAATATAAAATGAACACCTACTTTGTTCTGGTAATGACCCCCTCCAGGGTTTTAAACTCAGTCTTCCTGCCCTTCTGCGTGCACACCATGGACCTCTGCACAGCCACAAGCTCGCCGTTGACATCGCGGAACTGCAGGCGGATCTGGGCTCGAACATCTGTTTCTTGAGCAACCTTTCAAGATAAAATAGAAAAAAATGCTCCTCAATAAGTATCAGAACGTTTCTGAAAGAAAAAATATAAGCAATCTTACCAAAAACTGAGAGAACAAAAAGAATTTAATTTTACTGTTTTACTGATTTATTAAAATTATATGTCTCCCTCCATTAGTCAGTGTCACTAAGAAATCAGGCATGTGATTTTTCCAATGTATGAATTTTAGTTGTTTAAGCACCAAAAGCATTTTTAAAAATGTTTTTTAAACTGAAGGTTACAGAAAAGTAAAAATACAGTATACATAACCCCCCCCCCAAGCACTTGGGAATAAGCTGCTGATCGTCTGTCCCATCATAAATATTTCCTATAAAACAAGCTCATTTCCAATCATAAAAATCAGAAAACTGATATTGATATATTAATATTACTACCATAGGGTTCTCAGATCCCAGTCAGGTTTTTCCAGTTTTCCCAATATGTCTTTTACAACAAAAACATCCAATTCAGAGTTACACATTGTATTACACACCGTTCAGAGTTACACACTGTTTAGAATTACATGTTCTTGCCATGTCTCCTTAGTTTCTTTCAATCTGGAATAGTTCATTAGATTTTCCTTGACTTTCATGTCTGACAATTTTGAAAATTACAGAATATCTTTCCATATTTGTCTAATATTTCTTTATGACTATGATCAGATTATATATCTTTGGCAGGAACATTGTAAAACTGCTATGTTCCTTTCACTGCATTTTATTAGATGGTACATGATTTCAATTTATCTTATTACTGGATGTTAACATCAATCTCTTGATAAAAGTGGTATCTGCCAGGATTCTCCACCATAAAGTTATTTTCTTTTACTACTTTTCTATTAATAAATATTGAAGGAGAGATCCACTATGATCATGTAAATATCTTTACCTTATCAAGCTTTCCTCCACAAATTTTAGCATCTTACATGAATGATTACAACAGTTATCAAACAGTAATTTTCTAGTTCCATTATTTCTTCTATATTTATCAGTTAAGATACTACTACAAACTTCTAGTCAAGCCGGTAGAGAAGCTAAATGCTGTGCCCACCTCCTCCCACGACCACATTAAATTTACAACTGAGTTATAGAACAATCATCACTGAGAGCCACATGAAACCTCACTGAACAGAAGTCCTATGACTAAGGATATAAAGAAGAAGCCGCATCAAGACTGGCAGGAGAGGCAGAGAAGCAGAACAGGCAAATCTCACACCCAAAGTGTGACAATTAAGAATCACAAGAGAGCCCTGGCCAGAGTGGCTCAGTTGGTTGGAGCATCACCCCATAGACCAAAAGGTCACAGGGTTCAATTCCCAGTCAGAGTACATATCCAGGTTGCGGGTTCCAGAGAGGGCAGCTGATTAATGTTTCTCTCTCTCTCTTTTTCTCTCTCTCCCCCTCCCAGCCTTCCTCATCTCTCTAAAAGCAATGAAAAGATATCTTTGGGTGAGGATTTAAAAAAAAAGAAGAAAAATCAGGAGGGATATCTGTGTTGCAGAGGTCCCTCCTAAGAAGCAGTGGGTCCTAGCCCAGGGCACCAGTGCCAGGAAAAGGGGTCACCACAACATTTGGCTGTGAAAACCAGCAGGGAGTGCAAGTGAGCAGGAGGACGGCTGGAGATCATGTTGCCCTCTTAATGGGCCTGTACATGAACTTACTTGCTGACAAATTCGCTGACAAACTCACTTGCTCTGGGCTATAGAACAGGGACAGCAGCTTAAAAGTACCAGGGACATCTGGGGGGAGCTAGCTTCAGGGCAAGGGCTGGAGGGGCAGGGGTCTGGGCAGCTCTCCCTGGGGAAGGAAGTACTGGTGCGCATCATTATTCCTTTATTGAACACTGTGGCCACTCAGCCGGAAAATACAATGGAGCACCAAACCTGAGCTCTCTGTTAACCTGGCTAGCACCATTAGTCCCATCCTGGTGATTCCCTGAGACCCCACCCCACTCAAGTTGAGCATCTGCCGTGAACCTCTTCCAGGGCCTGCTCCACACAGGTGGACTGTCTAGGCTCATGCGGAGGACCTTCCTAAAATCTCTCAAAGGTTCACAAACCCCAAACACGCGGCAGTTGACCTCAGTGTCCCCTGCAAGCAGCCTTAAACCCAGTGCAAGCAGTGGCTGGTCTCAACTTGCACTGTAACTCCCATCAGGTGCCCATAAGCCTAGAGTAAGTATGGCCAGTCTTGGCTCAAAAAACAGCTTCAGCTAAGCAGCCATAGCCAGACACAAGTTGGCATTGGCCTCACCTTATATTCGGGTATCCATCAAAGGGTCCCAAAGTCCAGCACGAGTAGCAGCTGGCTTTGGTTCACAGCATTGTATCTCTCAAGCCCCTCCAAGCCCAGCACCAGCAGTAATCAACCGCATTATCACTTTTTAGCTTCTACCAGGTGACCTCAAGCTCAGCACAAGTGGTGACTGACCTTATCCTGCACTGAAATCCCTCCCAAGAGGCTCCAGAACCAACACACCCAATGGCCAGCTTCAGACCACACCAAAGCATCACTGACCAGCTCCTCAAATGACACACCCAAAGAGCAGACACAACAGGCACCAGAGCCCACTAAAAAGCAACTCCCTCTTCACGGCGTCACAACAGTGCACCCACTATAGTCACAGCCAGCACTCAAAGCTAGTTAGCCTGAGGGTTGACCAAACTCTAAGATATGCCAACAGCAATCAAGGCTCAACTACAGCAGAACACACACAGCCCACGCAAGGGGCACCCCTGACACTTGGCTGAGGTAACCAGGGACTATGAAACACAAAAAAGTACCAGTGAGAAATAAAGATTACAATAACTGAAATGAAAAATACACTGGAAGGAATCAACAACAGATTACATGAAGCAGATGACTGAATCAACTACTTAAATACAAGGGAGTGGAAATCAGAAAAGCAAAAGGGACCTCCGGGACAACACCAAGCATACCAACATTCCCATGATAGAGGTACCAAAAGAAGAGAGAGAGCAAGGGTTTGAAAACCTATTGAAGAAATAATGACTGAAAACTTCCCTAACCTGGAAAAGGAAATAGACATATGAGTTTAGGAAGCTCAGAGAGTCCTAGACAAGATGAACCCAAAGAGGCCCACACCAAGACAGCAAAATTAAAATTCAAAAGGTTAAAGACAAAGAGAGAATCTTAAAAGCAGCAAGAGAAAAGCAGTTAGGTATGTACAAAGGAGCTCCAATAAAAATATCAGCTGATTTTTTAACAGAAACTTTGCAGGCCAGAAGAGATTCACATGAAATATTCCAAGTGATAAAAAGCAAAGACCTACAAACAAGATTCCTCTACAAAGCTATCATTTAGAATCAAATGAGATCAAGAGTTTCCCAAACAAGAAAAAGCTAAAAGAGTTCATCACCACTAAACCAGTATTACAAGAAATGTTAAAAAGACTTCTTTAAGAAGAAAAGCTCAAAAATATGAGTAAGAAAATATAGGAAAGAAAAGAATTCTCACTGACAAAAGCAAAAAGTAAAACCAGGAGATCTACCAAAGCTAGTACAGAGGTTAAAAGGCAAAAGTAGGAAGATCAAGTGTATTTACAATAAATTAAGGGATATACACATAGATACAAAAGTAAAAAATAATGACAAAAAAAAACATAAACATGGAAGGGATGAGTAAAAATTGTAGTGGTCTTAGAATATGTTTGAACTGAAGTGACCACCAACTTAAAATAGACTGCTATATACATAGTCTGGTATATATAAAGCACATGGTAACCATAAGCCACAAAGCTACAAGATATACACCATAAATAAATAGAAATCCAAACAGAACACTAAAGAAAGTCATCAACATACAAGAGAAGACAGCAAGAAAATAAGAACTAAAATAAGAGAACTAAAATACATTAAAAAAACAATTAATAAAATGGCAATAACTACATACCTATCAATAATTACTTTCAATGTAAGTGGATTAAATGCTCCAATTAAAAGACATAGGATGGCTGAATGGATACAAAAGGAGACCCATACATACATATGCTGTCTAAAAAAGACCCACTTCAGATTGTACACATATACAGAATGCAAAGGGATGGAAAGAGACAGTTTGTGCAAATGCAAACAAAAGTCAGCTGGAGTAGCAATACTTGTATCAGTCAAAACAGACCTTAAAACAAAGGCTGTAAGAGACAAAGAAGGACATTTCACAATGATAAAAGGATAAATCCAACAAGAGGATATAACCCTTATAAACATTTATGCACCCTAGGAGCACCTAAATATATAAAGCAATTATTGATGGACATAAAGAAAGGGATCATCAGTAATATAGTAAGAAAGAATAAGGTACTTTAACACCCCACTGACATCAATGGATAGATCATCCAGGCAGAAAATCAATAAGGAAACAGTGGCCTAAAATGACACATTAGACCAGATGAATTTAATTGATATTTTTAGAACATTACATTTTCCAGGATAGAACACATATTAGGCCACAAGTCTCAACAAATTAGAGAAGACAGATCATACCAACTACAATCTCCAATAATAATGGTATGAAAACTGGAAATAATTTACAGGAAAAAACCTGAAAACACACAAACACATGGGGACTAAATAACATGTTATACTAAACAATGAATGCATTAAGGAGATCAAGGAAGAAATCAAAAACAGTCTCGAGACCCATATCTACCTCAAGAAATACAAATCACAAACATACAATCTACCCTTACATCTAAAGGAACTAGAAATAGAAGAATAAACAAAGCCCAAAATGAGCAGGAGGAAGGAAATAATAAAGGTCAGAGCAGAAATAAACAAAATAGAGTCCAAAAAAAAATACAAAAGATCAATGAAACCAAGAACTGATTCTTTGAAAAGATAAACAAAATTGATAAACCTTTAGTCAGACTCATCAAGAAAAAGAGAGGGCCCAAATAAATAAAATCAGAAATGAAAGAGGCGAAGTGACAACTGCCACAACAGAAACACATAGAATTACCAGTATAAAGGAATCCTAAGAACAATTATATGCCAACAAATTGCACAACCTAGGAGAAATGGATAAATTCTTAGAAACAAAATCTTGCAAGACTGAATCAAGAAGAAACAGAAAATCTGAACAGATCCATAACTATGTTAACACTCTTCTAATGTCCATACTACACAAAGCAATTACAGATTCGATGCAATCCCTATCAAAATACCTATGGCATTTTTCACAGAACTAAAATAAATAACCCTAAAATTTATACAGAACCAAAAAAGACTCTAAATAGCTAAAGCAATCTTGAGAAAGAACAAGGTTGGAGGTATCATGCGCCCTGATATTAAACTATACTACAAGGCTACAGTAATCAAAACAGTAGGATGCTGGCATAAAAACAGACACATAAATTCATGGAACAAAATACAGAGCCCAGGAATAAACTCATGCCTCTATGGTCAATGAATCTATGAGAAAGGAGGCATGAATACACAATGGGGTAAAGACTGTGTCTTCAATGAATGATGTTGGCAAAAGTGAAGAGACATGCCAAAAAAAAAAAAATGAAGCTAGACCACTTTTACAAGAATGAATTCAAAATGAATTAAACACTTAAATATAAGACATGAAACCACAGAACTCCTAGAAGAAACAAAGTCATTGCTCTTAGCAATATTTTTTTTTTGGATATGTCTCCTCAGGCAAGGGAAACAACAGAAAAAATAAACAAATGGTTCTACATCAAACTAAAGCCTTTTCTGCACAGTAATGGAAACCATCAATAAAACCAAAGAAAACCTACTTAATGGGAAAAGTAATTTGTCAATGATACATCCAAAAAAAGGTTAGCATACAACTTAACAGCAAAAAAACCCCAAACAATCCAATTAAAAAATGGGCAGAGGACACGAACAGGCATTTTTCTAAAGTGGACATACAGATGGCCAACAGACATGAAAAGATGCTCAATGTCATTAATTACCAGGGAAATGCAAATTAAAACCACAATGAGATTATATCACACCTGTCAGAATGGCCACCATCAATAAATCAACAAATAAGTGTTCGCCAAGATGTGGAGAAACGGGGGTGGACCCTCGTGCACTGTTGGTGGGAATGTGGATTGGTGCAGCCACTAATGAAATCAGTGTGGAGGTTCCTCAGAAAACTAAAGGCAGAACTACCATATAATCTACCAATTCTACTTTTGGGTATTTATCTGAAGAAATCCAAAACAGCAATTTGAAAAGATATATTTACCCCTATGTTCACTGCAGCTTGATATACAATAGCCAAGACACGGCAACAACTGAAGTGTCTGAAGATGTGAATGAATGAAGATGTGGTACATATATGAGTATACAATGGAATAAAACTCAGTCATTAAAAAAAAGACATCATGCCATTTGCAACAACATGGATGGACCTAGAAGGCATTATGCTAAGTGAAATAAGTCAGAGAAACAAAAATACCATATGATCTCACTTACATGTGTAATTTAAAAAACAAAATGAACAAAACAGAAACAAACTCATGGATGCAGAGAGCCAACTGATAGCTGCCAGATTGGGGTTGGGGAGACAGTTGGAGAGATGAGTGAAAAAATGTGAAGGGATTAATAAGTACAAGTTGGCAGTTATAAAATAGTCATAGGCATGTAAAGTACAGCACAAGGAGTAGAGTCAATAATATAGTAGTAACTATGTATGGGGCCAGGTGGGCACTAGAATTATCAGGATGATCCTAAGTTATACAAATGTCTATCCACTATGTTGTACACCTGAAACTAATACATTGTATGTCAACTGTAACTGATGATGGCTAGTGGGGGAGTGCTGATGGGGTGGAGGGGTTGAGCACAAAGATGAAGCGACTCATGGACATGGACAACAGTGTGGACATTGCTGGGGGGAGGGGAGAATAAGAGGACTAAATGGTAACAGAAACAAATAAAAATTAAATAAAAAATTAAAATAAAACAATTAAAGTAAATTCTACTTAAGGCTTCGTTCTTCCTCCACTTTTTTCCCCTCATTTTTAAACATAACTATGGGCTCATTCATTCCCTATTTGGGCTTCAATTCCTAACCACACCACCACAGCTTTTTGTTGATGCTGTCCCCACTCAGCCTCACCTGCAAGCTTTTGAACTGAATTACTCAGGAATGAAGGACGGTGCTGAGTTTTTACCACAAATGAATATTGAATTTATATGCTGTTTTTGTACCTACTAATGCTAAAATGATTTTTCTTCATTAATGTGGCAAATTCCACTGATTGGTTTTCAAGTATTAAACAAACCTTACATTCCTAGGATAAACCCCACCTAGTTAAGGTGTATGATCTTTATTTGTATACTGTTGAACTTGTTTTGCAAGGGTTTTTGCATTTATATTCATGAGAGGTATCTGTCTGCAGTTTTCGTGTCATGTCTTGGTCTGGTTCGGGTATGGAATGATGAATGCTACTCCCATAAACAACTGGGATGTATTTCCTCTGCCTCACTTTTCTGAAAGGGTTTGCGTAGAACTGTCATTATTTCTTCCCAAAATGTTTGGTAGAATCCAGCAGTGAAACCATTAGGGATTGCCTTAGGAGAGTCAAGCAGAAAGTTGACTCAGCAAAGGAGACTATGGTGTCTTTACTGGCCAGTGAAAAGGGAGGTGTGAGGTTATGTCATGGAGGCCAAGAGAGCAGCACTTTTCGAAAAGGGAATGATCAACTATATCAAATCTACTGAGAAGTTATTGAGAATCAGAAAATGACCACTTTATCTGGCAATGCAGAGATAAAAGCAGTTTTACTGAGAATAAAAGAAGAAAATCTGAACAGAGTAGGCTGAAGAGAACATGGGAAGCTATGAAGTGAAGACACTGAATACATACAACTCTTGTGAATTTTGTTATAAACTGGAACAGAGAAGAGGTAGTAAGTAGCCAGAGTATGATTTGGATTAAAGAGACAGTGGTCTGTGTTTATAGATAGAAGCTACAAGAGCATGCTTGCATGCTGACTCGAAACATCTTATGAAGAGGGAGAAACTGCTATTGAAGGAGCAGGAAGATGACAAAAGGTACTGTCATCTCAGTCTCCAAGAGAAGTTGGTTGACCTTTAGATAAACAATAAACAATTTACCCTAAACATAGGAGAGAAAACAGAATGGGAACATACGCAGAGTAGGTATGGTAGATTTTGTGACTGGAAAATGAGGGACTTTTTGTTTGACTCCTATTTTCTCAGTAAAGTACAAGATAAGATCATCAATCAAGAGTGGATTGTAGGTTTAAGAAGAAAGAAGATTTGAATAGTCATTATAGAGAGGGCTCAGTAAATGTACTAATGGTATTTTATTTCTAAAAACAAAATTAATAAATATTTTCATTATTAGTTATCTTTAGTCATATAAAAGTAGACACTTCAATGACCATTAACTTGGGGTCAGTTAAATAAACTACAGAATATAAACTCAGTGTAATATTATTTAGTAAAACAATGAAATAAAAGTGTGTGTGTATACAGGGGTGGAAAATAACACAATAATTGTTCGTGTGGAATACAATACATAATTAATAAATAATACAAGAATAAACTGTTTTGCATACTCACAACTGTCAACCTGCTTTTACTCACCCCTGTATACATATAAACAGATATGCAGGACATCACTAAACAACTTATTTGTAAAATGGTATATAATAAAATTCTATCCATGTGAAAAAACATTACATACGTGAGTGCATGAACATATGCACACAAATACGTTTTCATAAACACAGGAAAAAGCCTGGAATAAATACACAACCAACTTCTGTGGAGGTTAGGTCTTAAGAGAGGCACAACTCCACTACATGGTACATGAAACAAAAATCTGTAAGCCAGCCACGTACAGAAAATCCCATGTCCTTTACACACTCCAATAGCATCAACGCCATAATTCAAAGATTCAGACAGACTTTCATCATGGTACATTTTAATGAAAAATTAAAAGCAATCTAAATGTAAGAAAATGACGCAATTATTAAAAACAATCACAAAAAGTTACATATTTTAAGGAGGGAATATTTCAGACACACAAAAAAGTATAAAGATTTTTTTAAAAAGCATCCATATATCAAACACCCAGATTAGGAACTTAATATAATTTTTTTAATGATATGGGACTTTATGATAATGTTAAGTGGGAAAAAACCTCAGAATATAAAATTCGAGTATGACTTCAGCTATGTAAAATAGTATGTAAAGGATAAAAAAATATATGAAATGATCAACAATGGTTTTCACTAGGTGCTGAGAATGTGTGTGGATGATATTCACATCTCTTGATACTTTTCCTCCTAGGTTTCTACAGTAAGCTGTTATCACTTTTATAATTATAAAAATTTATTTTAAAAGTACAAAATTTTACTAGCACCATTACCTTGGGATCATGAACAAACGTATTTCCTTTGGTTCCAGGAGGGAAATCTCCAGTACAAATATATTTTAGGCATTCAATAATGGTCTAAAGAAAGAAAAAATTATATTATGTAGTCATAAGAGAATCACAGAAGTTAAAAATAAGATATTCATTATAAAAATATTATTTACCAGAGACTATAAAGATACAATCAGATAAAATTTGACATAAAACCCATAATATAGATATGGTTAAATGTTAAAGAATAATTGTTGTAAGTTCATAGAAAAACTATATAATAAAATAAAATAAAAATTCGGGAAAAAAATCTCTATTTCCAATTAAAACCCTATAAATTAATTTCCTAACAACAGCTAATGTAAACATGGTTAGCATAGTTAACAACAGTATTGTATAATTGAAATTTGCTGAACTTAAATGTTTTCACTAAAGAATAAATATGTGAGGTGATGGATTTGTTAATTAATATAACGAATCCTTTCACCATTAAGTATTATCAAATCAGCAGGATGTATACTTCAAATATCTTACAACTTTCTATGTCAATTATACCTGGATAAAACTGAAATTTTTTCAAAAATTAAAAAAATAATAAAACAACACGCACCCAAACCAATGACTAACAGTTACAGACCTTACTATGTACCAGGTATTGTGCTAACTGCTTTTACACATTGCAACCACTTAATTCTCACATTAATCCTGGGCTGCAGAAACTATTTTTATCCCCATTTTATAAATGAGAAAACTAAAGTACAGAACATTTACTGATTTTTTTGGACCATGAGATGCAGCTAGGTTAGGGGAAGATAGGAAAAACAATTTTGAAGCAAAAAATGTGGTAAAATATTTAATAACATAGTCCCCCCAAGCAAGCCAGGTAAGCTACATTTGGACTATAAGACGCACCCCGCTTTTCCTCCCAAATTTAGGGGGTAAAAGTTCGTCTTATAGTCCGAAAAATACGGTAAGTCACTCCTGCACAGTCACACAGCTAACAAATGGTGAAGCAAAAAATTTGTACTCAGGCGGCCAGTGCTCATAAACACACTAGTCTTCTCTACAGTAGATAACAATGCAATGCTAGGTACATAACAGGCATTCAATAAATACAACATTTTCACATAAAAGTGGGCAAGAGTCAGGCATTCAGGCATTCAAATCTCAACACTCAATCTTATCTCTCTACACTTTTTTTTTTTTTTAAACGATCTTGTTAATCTATTCTTAGAGAGAGAGAGAAACATCAATGTGTGGCTGCCTCCCATCAGGCATTTGCCCTGACTGGGAATCAATCCACTGAGCCACACCAGGCAGAGCCCTCCCTTCCCCCCCTACTTTTAACAAAACTTCATTTCCTCTTCCCCCTGTTAGATTGATACCTCCGTGCTTTTTCTCAAGCCCTCAACTTGCAGAACAGCCTCTCAACTATACTTTTTCCATAGTTGCTTGCCACTTCAGGGCCCAACTCTAATTTCTAACTATTCCCACGGTTTTAAAAAAATCACAGTAAATAAGTTGTGCTCAAATTTTTTGGCTACGTAAGAGCATCCTAACAACAAAATACAGGTATACCTCAGAGATATTGCTGGTTTGGTTCCAGACCACTGCAATTAAGCGGGTCGTATTTTATTTTTGTTTCCTGGCGGAGGGACTTGCCTTCAGTTTGTAAAAAAATCACAGCACCTGTTAAGAGCAATAACGCTACGCGCAATAAAATGAGGTATGCCTGCAGTTTTCCAATTTTATGCCCCACCGCCTTGGTTTCATCTTAAAATTAAGCCATTTATTTCCTAGTTATTATGCATATACAATCGGCATACTTGTAAACTCACATATTTATATTTTGTAGCTTTTTAGTTAAGTTCCTTTATTGAGACAAATACCAGGGAGTGAATGCTATGTTTTGGGAGCAAGGAATGTTCATAAAAACATCAATACAAACAAAAAGGCCTCTTGGAGGGCTGAGCTCTCTGAGAGCCGTAGCTCCGGGTTCCAAGTACACCCTGTCCCGACAGGCCAGGACACCGTTAGGATGCTGGGTCTGCTCGACCTTTCAAGTCTCTGGCCACGCCCCGGGGCCTGGAAGTGACCTAGAGGGCAGCACTTTCAGGGGCCCCAAGAACAGAGGAATAGGGGCGCCTCCCATCCTCATCCGCGTTCTTAACTCTCCAGGTTATTTTATTCTCCAGATTCGTAAGATGTAGCGAACCGTAAACGGAAGGTGGCTAACTCGGGACTTACCGTCTTCCCCGCCCCATTGGGGCCAACCAAAATTGTGAGGGGACTGAAAAAAGTAATAATTTGCTTATCTTTGTCCTCTATTCCAAAACTCCGCACGCCCAGAATGCTCATCTTTTCAATCCGGGACATGCTTGTAAATGTTATCTCAACACCAAGGGCCGAGCAAGGTTTGGCGGTACAGCGGCGCGGGACTAGCGCGGGCCGAGAGGGTCCGGGTGGGAGCGAAGGCTCTCGCTGGAACCTTCCTCCCACGCCGATTTGCTTCCCGGCTGGGGGACAGAGCAGGTGAGGGTCACCCAGAGAATGCCCGCGGCACACACAAAACACAGGCCGAGGGACCCCACCTCCGTACCCACTCACAGATTCCCGCCTCTGGCGCCCCGTGAGTCACGTGAGTCGCTACGGCCTGCGCTTATTTACGCCGCAGTCCCAAGGCACGCCGGGAAGTCGGCGGCCCTCGCTGCGCGCGCAACTCTGACTTCCGGAGCAGTAGCGACCGAGAGGGTTGGGTGCGGTGTTTTAGGGGTGGCCGTGCGTTCCGTCTCCTTACTGGGGGTGGGAGGCACACCGAGAAGCACTAACTCTGAGGGGAGACGAAGATTTGTGACAGACAACAGTTCTCGAAGTGTGATCCAAGAAGGGAGGGGAGTGCGGTGTCCCCTTATCAAAAATTTTCTACAAGCGCTCAGACGTCATTTGCCTTCTCTATTCTCATTTGCTCCCTTCTGGAGTGTTTTCCAGTGGTCGCATGACGTATGATGACGCCATCATAGTGATTACTAATGGAATGTGTGCTTGTATTTTTGTGCCTTAAAAACAATCTCAATTTTAATTTATAATTGGGCAAATATTGATAGTTATGAATCACAGAAAGCCTCTTTGGAGATACAGTGTACAACACAAGGAATATAGTAATACTTGAAGTATTGCATGGTGACAAAGGGTTGCTAGACTTAGTGTGGTGATTACATCACTGTTGTATGCTTGAAACTAATATAATATTGTATGCCAACTATGTTTTATTTTTATTTTTTTAAAACATTTTATTTATTTATCTTTAGAGGGGGAGGGAGGGAGGGAGAGAAACATCAATGCCTCTTGTGTGTCCCCTGCGGGGAACTGGCCTGCAACCCAGGCATGTGCCCTGACTGGGAATCGAACCACAAACCCTTGGTTCACAGGCCTCTGCTCAATCCACTGAGCAACACCAGCCAGGGCCCAACTATGTTTTAATAAAAATAATTTTTTAAAGCTTTTCAGGGTCCTCAGTAATTTTTGAGAATGTAGAGAGATGTTTAAGACCAAAAGTCAAATGCTGTTATAAAATTATAAAATATTATGTAAATATTAATGTGAATGAAATCCACTCATAAGTATTGACAACACAGGAACAGACACCTTTCAAAAAAGAAAATTTTGGTTGTGCAAGAGGAAAATACCTACTGTATACCATAGTGCTTACAGTTAAACTATATTGTATACTGAAAATTTTGCTAAGAGGGTAGATCTTGTTAAGTCTTCTTACAGAAAAATAAAGTGGGAGGAAACTTTTGGAGGTGATGGATATACTAATAGCATTGACCAGAGTAGACTTATCTCCAAAGTCATTGTGTTCTATACATTATGTACAACTTTTTATATGTCAGAAGAAATTAAAATAAAATCAGAGAAAGAAATTCTTTCTCAAACATGAGAATATTGCTTTTTGGAAACCAACTACACATACAAGGATGTATAGCAAAATTACAAAGACAGTAGTGGAAGATATTAAAATTAAAAACAAAAACTTTGGACTACTGAGATAGAAAAATGTAGGAAACACTCTCCAATCACATACTCTCGGGACAATCATTTATAGAACTTAATACATAAACAAAAATTTCACATCAAAGGATCCACGTGGGGAAGGCCAGTGAATGGTGTCCTAATGTACCAAGTAAGAAAATAGGAAAGTGCCAGTTATCACAGTACATATTTTAAATTACCAATGGGACAAAACAGGCGAAAATTATATAGTAATGCCCTATGTGACTAACCAGATGCAATAAAACGATGACACTAGATTAAAGGCCATTTTTTAAATTTATTTTTTTTACTTTTTCAATTCTTTTTTACTCAACACCAGAAAATTACTAGGAGAAACTAAAGTAATGAATGTTTAGCATCTCTATTTGGCTGTACTTCTCTCACACCATTTTTCTCATTGAGGATTTCACAAAGTTTCTATATAAGACCATTCAAAATTAATTTTACTGATGAGTTCATTATTTTCATATTTATTTTCTGTGGCTGACTGAAAGGAGATTCTCATAGTAGGATTCCAACCATATAAACAGTGAGGAAACTATGATTTATGCTCTTGCCTAGTATTAACATAATGAAAGCTCATTTTTTTCAAAGTCAGGTTTACTGAAGCATAATTTTTAAAAAAGATTTGGTTTATTTATTTTAGAGAGTGGGGAAGGGAGGGAGAGAAACATCAGTTTGTGGTGTTTCTTGCACACCCCCTACCAGGGACCTGGCCCACACACTAGGCATGTGCCCTGACTGGGAATAGACCTGGCGACCCTCTGGTTCACAGGCCACACTCAATCCACTGAGCCATATCAGCCAGGGTCTGAAGCTTTATTTATACACAGTAAAATTCATCCTTTCCAGTGTACAGTTCCATGAGTTTTGACAAATGTAAACAGATGCATAACCACCAAGATAGCTTTTTCCCCACTACTGCTATTTAAATAAATACTTGGATACATACTTGAATGTCAGTAAGAAGAAAAAAGCAAACCTATATTTTATTTTACTTACCACTCTAAGTTCCAGGTTGATGAAGATTTAGGTATTTCTGAAAGCAATAAAAGAAAAACCCAGAAATGTAATTACTCTCACCTTTTTTTTTTTTTTTAAATCATCCCCAGGATATGTTCATTGATTTTACAGAGAAAGGAAGGGATGGGGGGAGAGACAGAGACAGACATCGATCGTTTGTCTCCCGTGGGCACCCCAACCAGAGGGATCAAACCTGTAACCTTTTGGTATCCCGGGCCAGGGCTTACCCTCACTTTTAAGGGAGAATTTTATGAACCAAAGTAATATGAGAAATTAGCAATGACCAGGACAACCAGATATTGTGTCTCCTGTGAAGTTAACATGAAGTATCCAACTCTTACTCAGTTGTTGTTTTTTTTTTTAAGGTTAAAGTTGAATGACACCTTTAACTTCCATTTCACAGGAAGTAAGGATTAAGCTAATAACACCATAAGGATGGAAAGGGCGAATCTGCAAGGTGGGATGTGCTGCAAGACGTGAGCCCAGGTTCTCCTTGTCATTAAAACAAGGAGATTTGGAAAGGCTTTTCTTTTTTTTTTTCTTTTTCTTTTCTTTTTTTTTTTAAGGACTGTTGCAAATTAAAAGAGATTTGAGTTACATGTCACCCAGGTGCAACACAGGGTCCTGGACTTGATCCTGGTTTGGGCTTAGAGATGTGAAGGGAATTTGGGGGGATACATGGGAAAACTTTCTGAATATAGACTGGAAATTAAATGCTAATAGAATTATTGTTAATTTTGTTATATTAGATGTGCTATTTTGCTATGTAAGAAAATGATGATTTTGGGGGTGCATATGGATGTGTTAATGGTAGTGTCATGCTTTCTGTCATTTAAAATACTTCAGAAAAAATTATGAGTTGAAGGGAAAAAATGGACATGACGAGGTAAATTCCCTTACAAAACTTTTCAACTTTGTAACAATAGGAAACTTTAAAACTAAGATGACTCCAGGAGGAAGGTGGAAAAGATTTGTGATAAAAATGATTAGTCCCTAAAATAAAAAGAACTAAAAAGGCAGATCAGTCAAAGACCCAGTTCTCAGTAAAATACTACTAAAAAATGTTTGGTTTCATTTATATCATACTCAGTGAAATGGAAAATAAAAGCACCATGAGGTACTATCTTGCACCTATTAGTGAATCTCCTTATCCTCATAATACTTTCTCACATAAATTCTTTTTCTGGTATTGGTATAGGTACATCAGCTTTATTTTGATTAGTATTTGTTCAGCCTATCTTTTCATCCCTTGATTTGCAACTTTTTAATGTCATTTTTCATGAAGTGTATCTCTTGAAAATAGATGAGATGATTTTAATACAATTTTATGGTATCTTTCTTTTCATAGGTGAGTTTAATCTGTTTTCAATACTGTGATTAGTGATGAATTTGGATATATTTCTCCTATTTTTTTTTCCTGTGCTTTTTCTTTACTTCTTTTTCTCCTTTCCTGGTTTCTGGATCGATTGGGCTTCCTTTATTCCCATGTTTTATTCTACTGGTTTGGGACTTACACATTCGATTTGTTATTTTAGTGATTGCTTTTAAATTGTTTACACACCTATTTTGAAGTGTAAAGTTAGGATCTTTAGCAACCTCCCAACAGTACAAGCACCGTAAAACGCACCAACTCCGATCACTCCTTCATCTCCTACATTATCATTGTTTAGTATCTTCGTTCCTCATTGTCTTGAAATCCCCTAAATAAATTATTTTTAACCAGCATTATTTATTTAGCTTCACCAACATATTTGTCAGTGTCTTTGATTACCACCACGTCTGACATCATACCTTCCTTCAGGGTTCACTTCACTGATTCCATTAGCAAAACCATCAAACCCTATTGCTAAAGAAGTCTGTCCCATAGGCTGATGTCAGGATTAAACAAAGCTTTTTTTTTTTTTTTTTTAAGTGCTTTCTAAATTGCAAAGCACTGTAAAAATATAAGAGATTTATATTTTGCACACCAAATATTTTCAGAGGGGTAATCTGGTAAAATGTAACAAAAGCTAAAAATTATCACACAAGTTCCTTAGCATAAGGAAATATTTTTAGAAATGATATAATTGTGGAATACTGGAAACAACCCAAATGGGGAAGTAAATTGTGGTACATCAGTTTCATCCAATAGCAGGTAACCTTTAAAATAACAAGTGGATACATGAAGAAGTATTAACAAACAAAAAAGATAAAAACAAATTGCGTATATTCATTGATTACAGATCTGTAAAGCTGTCTGTGTTGGTGAAGATTGGAAGAAGTCATCAAAAAAGCCTGATAGCTCCTAGGCCAAGGGGAAGAAGTTTTGTGTTTATTTTCCTATAACGTTTATTCAATAAAAAAATTATTTTAAACATATGCTTGAGGATTGAAAGGATGGAGGTTAGAATAATGTCAAAAAAGGAAAGAGATACTATCATTTTACATTTAGTCACCAAAAAAATTTTGTGGCATCATGCCTAGGTGATTGATTAGAATCAGTTCATAGAAAAGTCATTTGACCTTAAATGACTACACAGTTAGTAAAAACCACAGTTATCAGTTTTTAAAAACAGTTTCCCAATTTGGAAGCCACAAGTAGAGATAAAGGTTTTTGGGCAAAAGGATGGATGTTACCCACCAATACACCTTTTCCACACTATTCAAAGTCCTTTTTCTAAATGATTAATTACTAATAATTCTTAATTCTGAATACTGGTTGCTAATTTCTATCTGTTCTCCTAAAATAATGTGGATTTTTAAAAATGTCATGGTAGTTCACATTGGCTTGGTCTCTAGCTGAGCCTTAAAGTTTTGCTCTTTTTTTTTTTTTAGGAGACTTGTCAAAGTTGTTTCTATTCCTTCACACTCCTTGAGTTTCCACAGTATGCATATTAATTTGTTCAACCAATACAACCAAGTACCTGCTTATTCATTCAGTTATTTATTCAACAAACATTAATTGAGTGCCTACAATAGGCTGGTCTTTGAGAATGAAGAGATCAATGAAATTAAATCCTTATTCTCAAGGAGCTCACAGACTAGTGACTAAGTCAAAAGGACCCTGGTCTATGACATTCATAGGGTACAAAGTCTCTTAATAATCACAGTAAAACAATTACTAATTTTGTTCAATGTGCAATGCTTTTTAAATAAAGCTTTTATTTTAAATAATTTTACATTTGTGTTAAAGTTGCAAAAAAATTATGGAGAGTTCCTGCGTACCCTGCCCCGAGTTTTCTCTGCTGTTCACGTTAGTAGGGCTCATTTGTCACATTGGAGGAACCCACAATGGAGCATTACTAGACTCCACAGTTTCTTTGGGCGGTGGGGCTTAGTTTTACCTAGTGACCTTTTTCTGTTCTTGGATCTTATCCAGGATATCACATCACATTTAGTCATCCTGTCTCCTTAGGGTCCTCTGGCTGGTGACAGTTCCTCAGACTGGCCAGTTTTTGACGACCTTGACAACTTTAAGGAGTACTGGTCAGGCATTTTGTCCTTTGCTTTGGGTGTGGGTAATGTTTTCCTCATGGTTCAACAGAGCGTATGGGTTTGGGGGAGAAAGACCACAGAGATAAACCACCATTCTTATCACATCGTATCAAGGGTATGAGGTATTAACATGACTTAGCACCGTTGGTGTCGGCCTTGGTCACCTGGCTGGGGTTTGACAGATCTCTCCATGGCAGAGTTACTCCTTTGACAATCCTCTTTCCAAACGGTACTCTTTTAAATAAAGTTGCTGTTCATCCCCCACTTAAGGCGGGCAATGCTCCACTTTCTGGAGGGTGGGATATCTACATAAATTACTTGGGACTCTTCTGCACAGGAGATTAAAAAAACTATTAACGTTCATTGGGAGTTTTACATTAATAAAGTTCTCTCAAATACATTATTTTATGGTCACTGCTCTAAGAGAGTTTGCGGTCAGGCTGGGGAGATCAGACTCAGAGAAGGAGAGTTAATGACCAATTCAACATTGTAAGAAATATAATTGTGTACACCCATCTGCATAGCAGCGTTATTCATAAGCGCCAAAGTATGGAAGAAACGCAAACAGCTGTTGAGGATGACTAGATAAACAAAATGTGGTATATTCATACAATGGAATATTCCTCTACCTTAAAAATGAAAGAAATTCTGTCACATGCTACAACATGGATGAACCTTGAAAACATTATGCTGAGTGAAATAAACCAGTCTTAAATAGACAAAGACGGTATGATTCCACTTACGTGAGTTACCTAGACTAGTCAAATTCAGGGAGACAGAGTAGACACCTGGTTGCCAACGGCAGGGAGAGGGGCACTAGGGAGTTCCGGTTTAAGGAGTAGAGAGTTTCAGTTTTGCAAGAGGAAGAGAACTCTGAAGATGGACCACGCCACACCGTGAGTGCACTTAACGCCGCTAACCTATACAAATAAAATGGTGAAGATGTTAAGTTTTCTCATATGTATTTTACCACAACTTAAAACATTAAGAAATATTTTGAATAGGTTTTTAAAAATTACTCCTCTAATAGGAGTCCACAGCTATACTGTAAACCAGAGGCTGCAAAATGGTACCATGTATGGTTTTTTTAAATATGCATTGCCAAAATTTAAAAAGCAAGAGATTGTGTGTAATAATCACGATTTCTGGCTTCTTTGAAAAATGGATCATCTGGCCCCATCAGGCCAAAGGTGTCACAGGGCAGCAATCAGCCAGAGCTGAGTAGCACCTGCCACCTGTAGGCAGGTCGTAGGAGCTGCAGCTTCCCTGGGCCCCGCCACCTTTGCCTTGCTACACCTTGCTCATCTCGTTCATTTTTGTGGTCAGTGAGTATGACTCTCCTAACAGTAGTGAGTGGCTGACGAGTTTTCCCCTGCTCAGTGAAGGCTAGTGCAGTGGTACCTCAAGCCTCCACCACCCAGCTTGCCCGTGCAGCCCTGTAATGGAAGTTAAAAACTCAGAACTTGGTGTATTTAAGGTATTACAAATAACAAGTCACTTGGCAGTTCCTCTGAAACCTTGATCTAAGCTTGCACTTCCTCAGAGTAGCCCAAAGAAGTCCAAGGAGAACCACAGTGAACACTCTCCTAGGAAATCCTCCGGGGAAAGGAGGCTCCTGCCAGAACCCAGCTGTGGTTCTGGTGGCACATTTTAAGAGACACCTCCATCCATGCCTCCTGTGGTTCCTACCTGACTCCTGAAGTGAGCCAGAATCGCCCCTGCAGTCTCAAGGAAAAGGCCTTTCAGGCGTTCAGATCAGAGGTGTCTAACCAGGAATCCCAAATTTCAGCACAAACAAGACACGGTGCAGGAGGTCCCGAACCATTCTGTCCTCCCTGTGCAGAGTTCTGCTTACATGCATGCAGAAGGAATGTCTAGCTGCCAGCTGCCTCTGTGCCCCCTATGAAACTCGGGCCAGCTTTAGAAAAGGGTTCTACATCGCCATCTGTGTTTGGTACCATCTGTCCCAGATGCTTGAGATAGTCCTACAGTTCTGGCCACACACCCAGAACCGCTCTGGGATGCTCACTGAAACCTTCCATTAAAAGCAAATTGTTTACAGTATCCTTACATGCGCTCAGGCAATCGATGAAGGAAGCATGTAGTTTAAAGGGGGCCTCATTGGCTCCCTTCCGGGATTACAGGTCTGAGCCTAAGGAACACAAAGACCGGTCCCCCTGATCGCATCTGGCCCACCCAGGGTGCGAACGGACACCCCCACCCTTGTCAGACAGGAAGGAGAGGCCATGCCAGTATGGTATGTGGCTGGGAGGGATCCTTCCTGGTCACCTTTCCAGCATCCACATCCCTCTTACTGCCACATAGGACCCCACATTTCTCAGGTATGCCATTTGGGTGGGACGAAGCCAACCTCCAGCTTCAGGGAAAGCCAACCAGTAATATCCTATAACCCTGGCCACTGTTCAAAGGAGAACATATGATCCCTTGTTGCAAAGAGGCTGAATTTTGGGAGTGTTGATGCACCAGTTAGAACAGCATAGTTCGCTTTCTCCTGCTGCTCATGGACAGGATACACACAGGTCTGGGAGTTTGGGCATCATCTAGGACCACCGGGGGAGAGCTGCCTGAGAATGGAGTTGGATAACCACTTGGTTGCACAAGCTAATAAAGTCCCTGTTTGGCTTCAGCCAGTTTGAGTTTGGTGTTTGGCTACTGGCAACACAAAGGGTCCTAATCAAGACTCCAGCACACCTGACTTGACCCTGCTCCGGTTGGATGGTCTTTGCTCTAATTACCACCTTCCCACCAATATTTTCAGCAAATTTCAAAGAGAATCAGTCTAGCCCTGGTTGGTGTAGCTCATTGAATTGAGCGAGGGCCTGTGAAGCAAAGGGTCACTGATTCGATTCCCAGTCAGGGCACATGCCTGGGTTGCAGGCCAGGTCCCCAGTGGGGGGTATGTGAGAGGCAACCACACATGATGTTTCCTTCTCCTTCTCTCTCCCTTCCCTTCTCTCGAAAAATAAATAAATAAAATCTTAAAAAGAAAAAGAAAATCAGTCTAGCAACCACCATGATCGAATTTAGTGAACCTGAAAAAAAAAGTTCTCAGTATTTATGTATTTTAGCATAAAATTCTATTTAGTGGTTTCCATCATACTTCTCTCTTTTTATGAGTATCTTTTAAGAGGAAATTCAGTCTTCTGATTTTAAGAAATGCAAATGTGGGGCAATGACATATCAACCCAGAGGTTTTCTTTTGTACTAGAAAATGTTTTTGAAGGGGGAAAAACAGGGATTTTCATTATTAAAAGATAAAAATGAATTTTTTAAGATAGAAGGCATTGGAAACATTTGGTTTCATAATATGCCATTATTAGACCATCTCTATCTGATGGATGGAAATTATTCATTTCCTCAAAGAGAGAGAGAATAAATTCGTTGGGGATACCATCTAAACAATGCACTGTCCTTGCCCACGGCGAGCGCTGAACGTTTCAGAGCCATGAGAATGCTTCTGCACTTGAGTCTCCTAGCTCTCGGAGCTGCCTCTACGTGTGCTGCTGTCGCGCTGAGTCCCATGCAAAGGCTGGTGGCAGAGACCATGGCGCTGCTCTCCACTCACCAGGCTCTGCTGATAGGCGACGGGGTAATGTTTCTTCCTGAGTCCTGTAGTTTTCAAAAGGCACCAGAGATCACTGGTGTGGCTAATGTTTACAGATCTGTTATGAATAGTGAAATTACAAGTGTGTGTAATAGACAATTGGTAACCATTTCTCAGTCATTTTGTTCGGTCATGAATAAGCTGGGGTGCTTTGAGGGTGACTGTATTTCCTTTCCTTTTCAGAGCCTGATGATCCCTACTCCTGGACAGAAGGATGTAAGTTGAAGTCTGATTGCATGAACAAGCAAATTGCGTGTTTTAGGTTGTGAAGCAGTAGTTGTCGTCAGAACTGTTTTTATGTCCTGTATTCTGTTTTTACGTGTGGGATGTGAATCTTTGTACTTGTAAATATCAGGAATGACTTTATAACAAGTAGAGTACATTTGACAAGCAGCTCAGGACCTTTGGGGAGGTTGTCAGACGAGAGGTGCCCCTTGGTCCCCTCTCAGCTCTGACCACTGGCAGCTCTCCTCACTTTAATGCCTTTTTTAAAGTGTTAGCAGCTCAGGGTAATATTTTTAGAGTCATACTCAGTACACATTGAAATATACGATGAATGCTCTATGTTAACATTCACTTCCACATTTTAAAAAGGACCATGGTGTATAACGGAATGGCATGCATTTGGAGCATGTCATGGTCACACTGAAATGTAAAATAGGTGACTTCATTAGTCTAAACAGAATAAGAGGACCAGGCAGAACTATCAAAATAAACTCTGATGTGAGGTTGATCAGTAATGTAGTTGTATTACACTTCCTAAACATTTTATTTTTAGTTCAGTACTTAATTTTGACATCATTTGCAAAACTCCTCGGGAAGGATGTAAACCATGCCTACTTTTAGAAATTCTATCGCAGTGCGAGTTGGTGACACCTAGAAGGGGAACAAGGAAACAACTCTTCGTAGAAGGGAACTCACGTAAACACCACAAAACAAAGTCCAGCTGTTTTGGACAAATTTTTCCTACCTTGATTGGATGACTTACGTTTTTTAAACCTTCCTCATTCAGCACCAGCTGTGCATTGAAGAAGTCTTCCAGGGGGTAGAGACACTGAAGAATCAGACCACACAAGGGGACGCCGTGGAAAAACTCTTCCAAAACCTGTCATCCATAAAAGAGTACATAGACGGCCAAAGGGTGAGTGAAAATGCTTCGAGGGGATTTCAGTGTCTTCATCCTGCTGTGCCTACTTTTACAGGAATTGACAGGTTCCTACAATACCTCTTCTCTGCTCTTTTTCACAGAAAATTAAGTGTGAAGGGGAACGATGGAGAGTAAAAAAATTCCTGGAATACCTGCAAAGTTTTCTTGGTGTGATGAACACCGAGTGGCCAATGGAAAGTGAAGACTAAACTGGCTTCTTGTAGCGAAGGGTTTTGGAGGAGGAGAAGGATGTTTTCTTACCGTGAAAATGAGGGCCAACCGAGGGGAGGGCCTTCGTGTTTAGTGTAATTAAACTTCCAAGGCAAAGTATTAGTCATTTCAGGCATACTGCTACTTCACTACCTCATCTAGGCAGAAAGCACAAAAATACAATATTTGAGATATATTTCAGATATAAGACTCTTGGAAGTATTTTTCTCCAGTCTGCTCCAGGCAAAGATAAATGTATACTTTTATCTTATTTAATGCAACATTCTGTAAACATGTCTGTTAACTTAATATTATTTATAAAATGGTTAAGGATTTGGAAACTTACTATTTATTTCATGTCACGCTGTGTCCCAATAAAACAAAAAGAGACCACTCTAGTTCCGTTTTGCTGCTGGCCTTTTTCTTTCTCCCGAAGTGGGCGCTGTGTGTGTGAGAACAGGCTGAGTGCGGAGGGGGCTGCATGTGTGCCCACCGAACGCCCCTATCGCTCTGGCAGCAGAAGTCGCAGGGTTCCTGGGCATGTGGACGTGGTGCAGCAGGACTTAGTGGGGATGTGGGCAGCAGGAACATTGGCAGGGGCTGAGGCTGGTTTCCTCTCCATGATTTACTCAGAACCTAGGATGATGCAGGTTAAATGGTAGGTGATGCATGAATGAATGGATGAAGGAATGAATGAATGGATGAAGGAATGAATGCACAGACCTTCTAGGACTGGCCATAGAAATTAAAATGAATTTCAAGGCTCCCCTTGTGAGGAGGACAGTAGGACAGTGTATGAGTCCGAAACTAGGTCTCATCTCAGCCTATGAGAAGAATTCTGCCAGCCAATCCTGCTGCTGGTTCAGGGAAAGACCCAGAACCCTCTTTGTGGAGCCCAGAGCCCAGTGGCCTGGGGGAGCTGGTCTGCACTTCTCCTGACACGACGGCCTCACGAAAGAGGCAGAGAGGTGCTGGCAGCCATTTATGTCAGGGAGGCTGGGTTCTCAAGGTCCCCACCAACCTGTATTCTGGGAGACAGAGGGAAATTGGGCAGAACGACACTCTATCTGCCCACTTATGAGTCTCTGCACTGTAATTGGAGGTCCTTCAGCTTGAGAAAATTTCTTAGGGATCTAGAAAATACATTCTTTACAATATAGTCAAGATTTTAAAGCTGAGACCTGGAGGAGAGACCGAGTAACAAACAGTTCGCTGTGCCACTGATTTCTTCACTCTGTTACCGACCACAGGCCCTGCTCTGCGTGCTGGGACACCATGTGGGCCTGTGCAGAAAGTCCTCGCAGACGGAGCCATTGCCCAGGGCACCGTCTGCGTGGATTGCCTGGGATGTGCTTGACTACTTGTGTGGAACAACCTCTCCTGCTGTTTGTGGGCACGGGAGAGGGGCCAAAGCAGTCCACTCGATCGCCAGGTGGGAGCACGCAAGTCCTGCTGTGTAAGCAGGTGTTTCCCTTCTGCACGAACTCAGACTCCCCCCTGGCCCAGAACCCCCTCACTGGTGCTCCCACCAAGCCCCGCTGGGGCTGGAGCTGAGTCAATGAAGAGGAAGACGGGTCAGCACAGCCCACGCTGACTGCTCTAGAAGCTGACAGGAAACAGGAAACTCAACTGGTACCCAAGTGAATGTCAATCTAATTCAAATCAGCCAATACTTATTGAGCCCCCTGCACCTGCCAGGACTGTTCTAGGGATTTGGATCTGTCAGTGAACACAGCAGACCAAATTCCCTGCCCTTGTAAACTGACATTCTCTCTCAGAAAAAGTCATCTTCCCACTTCTTTGTCAAGGTCCAATATAGTTCATGTGGATTTAAGATGGGAATATCCTATCTGAAATCTCACTGATGAACCCTTACCAACCTGGCAGGTCTCAGAGAAGCTAAAAGCAACCAGGGCCATATGCAACAACCAGAATGGAAGTTCTCAGATGTGTCAAGGGTTTTGAAGGCAGGTGCTACGATTCTCCAGCTGGTTCCGTCTTCCCCATAGAAACAGAGCCATCGGGGTGGTCGCTGGCCAGAGGGAGCAGGTTTGTACCTCTCACACAAGCGTGACTGCTTTGCGGGTCATCGGGGGAGAGGGATTTGGCAGCCTCCATGTTATAGGAACACTTCTGTAAGTCTTGCTTTCCTCCCCAAAGCTCATCCCAATAACAGAGCACCTGCGTCCAGTCTATCTCAATGAAGACTGTTATTTCCAGTAGGGGGGCAGGGTTGCCAGTGTGGGCCAGTAGGCTGGTTTTTGAGGGACCTCAGCAGAGAACACCTCAACATAATGCACTCAAAGCCCAAGTCACTCTTTGTCTGTCATCCTTATTCCCTGAAAACTGCCCTTATTGCTCCTCCTTCTCCTTTTTTCTCCTCTTCCTCAGAGGTCCCCCAGGGTGACTCCTACGACCCCTCATTTCCTCCCTGTCAGCTTTCTGACCAACTCCCGGACTTCTACCCATGAATGCCTTCCCATCCAGCATTCAGCCTCTGAATGTCTCTCTGATTCCCTGGCCAACCCTGCTGCCTCCCATCCTGCTGATGGTCACCAGCTCCCTGCTTCAGGCTCTCCCCATGTGTGTAAGTCAGGGCTGCTGATAAGAAATACACTCATGTCCCCATATCACTCCTGTCCCTGTGCGCAGGAGAACCTCTGGCTCAGTGCTACCTCGGGTCCAGGCTCCTTCACAGGTCACACCTCGGCCCCCTCTAAGCCCTGCCAGAAATATTGGCATCTTTCACTTAACACTGCTTGCAGGAGCCTTGGTCCCATTATTTTAAATGGGAACATTTCTAGTGCGTTACATCTCAATTGAAAGTCCTCAGCCAATTTTCCAAAACATAAAACACAGTAAAATGCCTGCGTATAAGCGATAAGCTAATGTGTTAGGTTGTGAAATACTTTTTGGCTTTTATGTATTTATTTAGCAAACTGTGGTAAAATGAGGGTGTAAAATATTTAAAGCGGTGCTCTCTGATCACTGATCAGTAGCAGGACAGCTTCGTCTCCTTACACGCTGCATGTCCCCTAAGTGGCCCTCCAGAGCCTTTCCAACGGCCTTCTGTGAACTTTGCTGCATTATCAATTACATTTGGAGTGAACTTAAAAACTTTCTCTGTTGAGCTCCCTCCCATCACTTTGTTAAAAAAAAAATGCATCAGGTTTGGGGGCCATGACTATAATATTTTCCTATGTAAATCCTGGTAGACAGGCATTGTGTCGGAAGACACGTATTCAGTATGCTCCATGGAGAAGTGTTCTGTGGGGAAAACACGCATCATGAAGATGCTCCATAGGGAGTGCTAGGTGTTAGTCCTCCCGAAACACCACGTGAATCTCCACATCCGTGTGTCTTGCCCCACACTGACTCGGCACACCCGCCTTCCCCATTCAGGGAACGTGGAGCTGTCCCTGAGATGCTTTCGTTCGTTTCCCTCCCTTGGCTCTCGAAGTCCAGCTCAAGTGTGTCCTCCTTCCTCCTTTCCCTGCCTAGCCTAGCAGTATTCGCTGCTCCTTTCTGAGTGCCCTGCATTACTTTGAACCTTTCCCTATCGGAGCTCTTGTTTTTGTCTGGCAGCATTTGCAGATACATCTTACGCATTTCTGTGCACGCATCAGCTTGAGTAGTCCAGGCGGCGCTGCAGTGACCGATCGTCCCTGGATCCCAGGGGTGGGACGAAACACAGTGTGTTCTTAATCACATGGAGTTGACTGTGGGTGTGGCCCGGGCAGCCCTGATAGTGCTTTTGCAATTCCCTTGGCAGAAAACAAGAGTCATGGAAAATCACACATCCGTCCTTAAATACTTCCATTTGCATCATGTTAGTTAGAGCGATGACACTCCCATGTGCCCAGGAAGAGAAGATAGTCAGGACCCCTAAAGAGTAGCACTAATAACTAGGGCTTTGCTGAGGAAGTGTCCAGGGCTTTGCTGAGGAAGAGGAGCAGACTGCCACTTACTGACCGCCTGCTCTGGGGTATGATTTCCTTAGACACTTCATGTCAGTATCTCAATTAATTCTCATCACCAGATAATGGGAGATAACATTTCTTTTTTTATGATATGGAATCAAAGGCTCAGAGAGTTTAAATTACTGGCCAAGGTCACATAGTTACTACAATGGGATTCATACCCTGCTATGTCTCTTTCTAAACCTCCTGTAATTTCTGAAGGAGACTTATTCTCTTGGCCTTAGGAAATCAGTGAAGTAGGTAAAATGGCTGACCAGCACATCCAAGCCAGCTGATTGTGGGGTCCCCAGCACAGTAAGTGGCATGAAAGTGTCGACAGGAGAAGAAATGAGGGAGGGCAGAGTGGATGAACATAGAGGGTAGTTGTCTATAGAATTCACCAGATCGTGAGGTCTGTTTTCTTCCAAACTGTCCACCTGACTCAGTGAGTAAGGAGAAGAGGTGACACTTGAAACTAATATAATATTGCGTGTCAACTGTAATTGAAAAATGGAAAAAAAAATTTTAAAGAAGAGGAAGTTAATCCAAGTTCATATAACCAAACCTGCAGAGACAGGAAACTCATTCATTTCCCCCATGGTCACTGTCCCCATATTTTACTCAGCTCTGTAGCCAGTGCCATGGTAGTTACCAGGAGCCAAGAAAGCTTGCTTTCCATGAGAACAGACCCCGAGCCTTTCTGAAACAAGCCAGTGAGAGCCAACTTTGTAACTAATGCCTTCAATGTGAAATGCCCGGGCTGTGGCCACTATACTGACAACTGGTTCCCACTACGTTGGACCATTCTCATGTCTTTGGATGAAATGTCAGTCCTACTAAACCAGCAACCAAGTGGTACACCACGGGGACCTGGGCAACCTGGGCAGGTGCTTGTTAGGCAACCTTCCTCCCAACAGTTTTGCCCAGAGTCATATATAGAAGCCAAAAAAGTTCCATGTGACTAGCTATCTCTGAGCAGAGAAATCAATGCAGAGCCTGGAAATGGCCCCCCACCCTTCCTTCCTCTCAATACAATGCAAGATTTGCTCCTAGATGAGATCGGCCCAGCCGCTGGCAAACACACGCCAGGAGGAAGTGGCCCTTTGGCCTTGGCCACTCGCATACACGGGGAAGACCCCGCCCCTCCCACCATGGCATAACCACAAAACTTCCTGCAGGGCCTTCAAGAGCAAATTGTCCAGACCAGTCCAGTCCTGCTCTACTGACCAACTAGCCAGTGACGGAAGGGTTGAAGTTCAGTTCATGCTGTGTTCACTTGCTAATCTGCCATGACAGCCATGACAAAAAGCACCAACTGGGGACTTTAACAACAGAAATGAACCTTCCCACAGTTCTGGAGGTGGAGATTCCAAGGTCAAGGTGTCCGCAGGGCTGGTTTCCTCTGCCGCCTGTCTCCTTGGCTTGCAGATGGCTGCCTCATGGCATCTTCACGTGGTCTGCCTTCTGTGTGTGCATGACCCTGGAATCTCTCTTATGGATTAATCTTCCCTTCTTATCAAGGACACTAGTCAGATTAGATTAGGGCCTGCCCTTGTGGCCACATGATAACTCACTTCTTTAAAAGCCTTATTTCCAAATACAGTCACCTTCTGAGGTACTGAGGGCTAGGCCTTCAATCTACAGATTTCGGGAGAATACAATTCCATCCGTGCCAGACGCTAAAAGGAAACCTTTTCCTCTGGTGCCTGGGATGACACGGGGGTCCTCCTCCATGAAGGGCAGACAGACCACATTTCTACTTCTCCCCCTCTGTTTCAGGAACCCATAGAAGGGAGGCACAGCGGAAGATGAAGCACTGGCACACGTGTGGAAAACCAACCCAGGAGATCCAGGGCTTTTCCGACATGGTGCAGTGTGGACATTCGCACGGAGCGGCCTCTGCAGGAGCTCAGAGGAGGGGCAGGTGGACCCCACACCACGTGGCGTGTGCCCAGCCCTGCAGCCAGCAGCTTCACCCTTCTGTGGGCCACAGAGTGCAGAGATCTAAGAGCAGCTGGGAGGAAGAGCTAGATGGCCAACAAAGGAAATCCAACAAGACCAAGAGCAGAGGTCTCAACAGCAACATGTGGAAGACAAGTGACAACAGAATGCTATTTTCAAAATGTTCAGGGGAAAAAACTGGTTAACCTAGAATTCTGTGAACAGTAAACATTTCTTTCAAGAATCAGGATGACGTGGAAACATTTTTTAAAAAAGACTTTTTTTAAGAGCAGATTTGGGTTCACAGCAAAATGAGCAGAAAGTCCAGAGTTTTCAGATACCTCTGATCTCACATGGGCATAGCCTCCCCCACCATCAACACCTGGGTATGTGTGTTATAGTCTGTGAACCTACCCTGACATGTCATTGTCACCCGTTAATGTCATTGTCACATTAGGGTTCACTCTTGCTGTTGTACATTCTATGGGTTTTGTGATGTGTATTCACCACTATAATATCATATGGGATGGTTTCACTCCCTTAAAAATTCTCTGTGCTCTGCCCTTTCATCCCACCTCCCCCCCCAACCCCCGGAAACCACTAATATTTTTACTGCTTCTATAGTTTTGCCTTTTCCAAATGTCATATCATTAGACTCATACAGTAGGTAGTCTTTTCAGATTGGCTTCTTCACAATATTCACCTAGTAATATGCATGTAAGATTCCTCTGTTGTCATGGCTTGACAGCTCATGGCTTTTTAGCCTTGAATAATATTCCATTGGGGATGTATCACATTTTATTTGTTCACCACCTGCTGAAGGCCATATCAATAAGGTGCTATCAACATTCTTGTGCAGGTTTGCGTGTGTGGCTATAAGTTATTAACTTATCTGTGTAAATACCAAAAAACATGATTATTAGGTCACACGGTAAGAGCATGTCTATTTTTACAAAAAACGGTCCGAGTGTCTTCTACAGTGGCTGTCCCATTTTGAAGCCCTACCAGCGCGAAGGCAGTTCCTCTTGCTCCACACGCTCGCCAGCATTTGGTGTCGTCAGTGTCTTGGGTTTGGCTGTGCTCATAGGTGTGCAGTGAGTGGTATCTCATGGCTTTAACCCAAAGTTCCATAATGACATGTGATGTGGAGCAGCTTTTCATAGGCTTGTTTGCATATGTATATCTTCCTCGGGGAGGTGTCCATATCTTGTGTCCATTTTTTAAGTCAGCTGAAAACATTTTAAGATGAGTAAAAGAGAGCTTATTACCAATAAATTCTTACTAAAAGGGCTTTGCTAGATCATGCTCGAGAAGGAGATGAATCATCTTAGAAGGAATGCAAGAAGGAATTATACAATTACTGCTTCATACAGGATGATGTTATCTTCCTCCAGAAATGATTTACTTTTCTTCTAGAACGCAATTAGTGTAAGAACAGGTCATCTTGATTTAGTCTGAGAATCAGCTGATGGAAAATTCGGTTTGGTGTTAAAAGGCTGGTCTGCTTGAAGTTGGTTCTTACTCTTAGAGCCTAACTCTTCAGGGGCCCCTGTGGAAAGCCCCCCCTAGTTGGGGGCCTTGAGATCCCATTTTTGTTCCTCTCTGCCCATGAGACTGCCCCAAACTCTGCTTTATCCAGTCCCTCAGCCTCAGCTCTTCTCTCAGCTTTTCAAGCTCTCCACCACAGCTCTCCCATCTGTAAATGTTCCAAGGCAAAAAGCTAAGCCAACTGTCAGGCTCACTTCTACACTTCCCTTAGGTTTTCACTGCCATGCTAGCTCTCCAATTCTTTCAAGCAGTTTAAAAATGACTTGACAAGCTTTTCTACTCATTCTGAACTAGAGGACTAGGCTCATCTGTATAAGCTGTCTGGCCCCAGCTTATAACTGTCCTGACTTGAACTGTCCTAGTTTTTGCAGAGGCCGGAAGGGCAAGTTGAATGGGAGTGTGAGAGGGACCCCCCTCTTGCCTGTTCAAGTTTTTCATGGTGACAGTCATCCAGGAGTGGAGTACCATGTCGTACACTGCCTGTGATTGACCTTCTTGGTCTGATTGGCATAACTTCAAAGCCTTCCACTTGACTCTTACTTATAGATCTGAGAGCCCCTACAAAAGTTCTCCCAGGTGCTGGGAGTATTTATCCTAGGCATAAAGAATGAGAAAAATAATCACAGGGTGTAAAAAAGGCTTATGCCACAGCTCCATTTATCATTCACCCTATGTAAGTTCCATTCTAACCAGAACACCACGGAGGCATTCGGGTTTGCCTAGTGCCGGTGTCTGTCCAGACCTCATGTGCATCAGTTTGGGAAAGTCTGGGCATTCCCTTTACTGGTGCAAGGTTATTCTGATGATGACTCAGTCTCTTTAGTAACAAACTGCAGAAGGTTTATTGCATGTACATGCAGCGGGATTGTAGGGTCCTCCTGTTGAATGAATGGAGACTGGATTTAGGAACTACTTTAGACATGGGGAGTGGGGGAAGGGCCTGGTTTTCCCCTGTGGTGGCTGATATCAGACCTCTACCCACAAGCTCTTGATTCTATCTGACTCTGTGCCCACTGAGCAGCAGGTTGATTGATTGATTATCCACCTCTCCGGCCTCTAGGAACACTTTAATGTCTTAACAACCACTATGGATCTCTGAGAGTCAAAGATAAGGCACTCTGATTGCTGCTATGTTCTTGCTGCTCTGGTTTTTATTCATTTACCTTTTTATTGAATTTATTGGAGTGACATTGGTTAATGAAATTATGTAAGTTTCAGGGTTACAATTCTATGACACATCATCAGCATATTGTATTGTGTGTTCACCACCACAAGTCAAGTCTCCTTCCATCACCATTTATTCCCCCACACCCTCTTCTCAGGTTTTGAGACTCAAATGTTCCTAACCAAGGTCTTGTGGTCCCACCCTTTCCTGATGGTGACACCGAAGAGTGTCAAAGGTGCACAACTCTCCTCCTCTGAAGCTCTGCAGAGACCTGCATGTGGCCGGACTGTGAGCCCAGTTTTCAGCTCAGACTGCCCTGTGGCTGCAGTAGATAAGGAGAGGCCTCCTTTAGCGTTGCCACGGAGTCTTCCAGCGTCCAGAGCAAACCTTCACTCGGAATCAGGCTGCGCCGAGCCTCTCATCGTCTTCGATGTAATGTAAGCTCTCCCGTGACATCAAAAGAGCAGCTGCACTCTGCACTCTGTGTAATTGACGTGATTCTCACACATCCCAGCCACTCCATCTTCCATTGGCTGCTTCTTCACTCAAAGTCACCAGAGCTAAAAGCTTAAGAAATGGAAAAGCTGCCAAATGCTAGAAGTTACTGCTAACCCACTTATCCTAAGGAACAGGTTTTTGTTATTTTAGAGAGGTGAGCAATCCAACTACAAAATTTTATTCCAAGGGTATGTTACATGGGGTACCAAATGCCATAGGTCTCCTCAGGAAGCAGAGCCTGTGGCAAGTATTAAAGTGCTGGCAATTTATCTGGGAGTTACGAGCCTGGGTTGGTGAGGTTAAGGAAAAAGGGAGGTGAGACAAGAAAGGTGTGCAGCAAGTGACGTGATACCTCAAGGTGAAGTGACACATTACTATGCCGGCCACAGTGTCACACAGAGGCACGGAGCCCCTCAGCAGGTATGTTGGTTCATCACATGGAATTTCTCCAGAAATGCTGAAAGGAAAAAGTATGCCTTAGCACAGCAGAGAAAAGGCAAAGGAGAGGGAAATTTATACGCCAGCCTCCCTTTCCCTCTCATATCCCATTGGTCAAGGTTTTCTCTACAGGAGCTTTCCTCTCTGACCCTCTGAACTGCATCACCTGGCCCTGGGCAGCCACGGAAGGGGCCAGGCCCCATTCCACAGGACGCAGCAGTTCACCCATGACCGGAAGTGAAGGGGCGACTTGGTGTGGGTGGCAGTGGAGGAATCTGAGAAGGCATGGAAATCTGTGGCCAATGCCAATGAAAATCACAAAAACTGATGTAAGAAGATAGAAAATCCAAAGTGTTTAGAACCATTAAAGAAATAGAATTAATTGTTTTAAAAAATCTTCCTACAAAGAATATACAAAGGCCAGTTTTTTTAAAAATTTTTAAAGGTTTTATTTAATTATTTTTAATGAGAGGGGAAGGGAGGGAAAAGGAGAGGGAGAGAAACATCAGTGTGTGGTTGCCTTTCACATGGCCCCCAGGCATACGTCCTGACTGGGAATCGAACTCGTGATCCTCTGGTTCACAGTCCATGCTCAACCCACTGAGCTACATGAGCCAGGGCTATACAAAGGCCAGCTTTACAGGTGAGTTCTCTCAAACTTTCAAGTCACAGTAATGCCAAACATAAACTCCTCCAGAAAATGGACAAAGTGGAGTATTTCCCAGCTGTTCCTGTGAAACTAAAATATATTATAGTAAACTCAGAGGAGATGGTATCAGAAAATTATGGTCTTATATGCGATCACGAACATGGACACAAAAATTGTGAACAAAATGCTTTCAATCCAAAACCAGCATGTGTAAAAGATTATTACATAGTAATGCAGTTCAGTTTATTCCAGGAATTCAGGATTCAGCACTAGAAAATTCATTTATTGCTTGATTGATTTTAGAAAGAGAGACGAAGGAAGAGAAAGAGAGAGAAACTTCGATTTTGTTGCTCCACCCGTCCATGCATTCACTGGTTGCTTCTTGTACGTGCTTAGACCGGAGATAGAACCCACAGCCTTGGTGTATAGGGATGATGCTCTAACCAGCTAAGCTGCCTGGTGAGGGCTGAAAATTTCTCAATGTAATTTACTACATTAACCAATTAAAGAAGGGAATCACATATCCATGCACAAAGAGCATTATTGAAACTTAATATCCACTCTGGCTAGTATGGCTCAGTGGATTGAGTGCCAGCCTATGAACCAAAGGGTCGCCATTTCGATTCCCAGTCGGGGCACATGCCTGGGTTGCAGGCCAGGTCCCTAGTAGTAGTGGGCACGTGAGAGGCAACCATGCATTGATGTTTCTCTCCCTCCCTTCCCCTCCCTCTATTAATAATTAAATAAGTAAGATCTTTTAAAAAAGAAACTTAATACCCATTTAGTAAAACTACTTTTAGCAAAGTTGAAACAGAAGGAAATGTTAATCTGATAAGTTTGCAACAAGTACTGTGCTCAGTGGTGTGATGTGTTATGTATCCCTTTCAAAACAGAGCAGCACAGGACCCCCGCAGGACTGCCATGTGCCCTGCACAGGCCCACGGAGCACCACGCGCATCAGAGACATCGAGAGTTTCCATCTGTGTTGTGACATCTTCCCATCAGATGGAAGTGTCTTGAGGAAGAGGCTTCTTTTTTTTCTATTTGCACAAAGGCTTGATATGGGCTCATGGTGGTCCTGGATACTATTAATTCCACTCTATTCAAAACTGTGACTTGTGGTCCTGGCTTCACAAGAAGATACAAACAGAACTACTTAGTATGAGGATTGTATTGCAAGAAACAAAATTCATATATTCAGCACATATAATGCATGTATATGCAGATGACACAATATGACAAAAATAAAACCCAAAAGAATGTAGAGCCAGTCAAATAATTAAAATTTTAGGAAACAGTTTATTTAACAAATTGCTGAATCACATACAAAATTGATTACACGTATCACCAACAAATAACAATGTAATTTTAAAGATATTTATAATACTTACCAAAAATGAAGTGCCAAAGAATAAATCTCAGAAAAAATGGGAGAGAATTTAAAACTTTATTGAAAGGCAGTAAAAAGAACCTTAACGAAGGCAGAGACCTACTTACTGCACTATGCCCACAGACAGGACACCAATACTGTAACTTGGAAACTGATCTATAAATTCAGTGAATCTCCTCTCAACACCCCAGTGATCAGGGGGCTTACTAAAATGCACACAGAAGAACGAGGGTCCACGCGCAACACAAGCCTGTAGAAGCAGTACAGGCCAGCAGTACAAGCCTGAAGAAGATCCAAGCCGAGAAGACGTCCACTGGGTGTCCGGCTTCAGTAATCAGGGCAGGTGCTGTTGGCATGGGGGAGAGCAGTGGTTCTTGGCAGAGGATGCTTCCCCTGCCCAGGGGAACATTTGGCAGGTTTTGGTTGTCAAAGATAAAGAGGAAGGAGGGGATTGCTCTTGTCATTGGTGGGTAGAGCCCAGGGATGATACTGAACAAACAATACGCAGGACGGCCCCTACAACAAAGAATCATCCCATCTGAAATGGCGCTAGTACCAAGGTTGAGGATCCAGGGGTAGAGATCAACTAATTTAAAAACTAATTAAAAGAAGGAAGAAAACATGACCTTGGAGTGAGCATACCCAGCTGGAAACAGCTGGTGCACGCATATTGGGTACCTTTAGGAGAGTCTATTCGATAAAGTGAGAACAAAAGTGAGAACAGGGTACAGAGAAACCCCGAGGGAAAGTGCAGTCCCCTGGGGATGATAGGAGCTGTGACAGGACAGGAAACAGCCACTAAAACCCAGAGACTCAGAGGGCTGTGCAGAGAGGGCCCATGGGCAGGCGTGGGGACCTTCAGGCAAGGGGCACAGCCAACCTGCAGCAACTTTGCAAGGGGAGAACTCACAGGACAAACACCCTGACTTGACTGACCTCTGATTTCGTGTCAGGGCTCCTCACCGCCAAACCTAGTGGGGAGCCCTGACCAAGGAAGTCGTGAATGCAGCCCAGACAGGTCCGCCTCCCCTCCCGGGGCCCAGGGAAGGCTAGGGAAAGGCTGGGAGTCTGATCTGAAGGTGCAAACAGGAGCGCTCCAGCCAAAAGGAAGGATTTCATAAATAAACCACCCAACGCACAGATGGCTGGGGCAATTTAACATTTGTCAAGTTTACTATACGAAGAATGAAAAGGTACAAACTAGGGCAAATATATAGCACTTTAAATGACAAAGAAGTAGTTTCCAGAATGTGTGACAAAATCCTCTTCATCAATAGGAAAAAGATAAACAACCCACTAGAAAAGGTCTTCAAAAGGTAAATGACATGAATAAGCATTTCTTAGAACAGGAAACACAGATGGCCAATAAACATATAGAGAGATGTTCAGCCTTGTTAGTAGTCAGGGAAATGCAAAACTGAACCACAGTAAGATAACATTTGACACCCACCAGATAGGCAAAAATTAAAAAGGCAGCTATTACAAGTCTTGCCCAGGCTGTGAAGTAAAAGGAATTCTCCTACGTGGGACAATAAACTGGCACTTCTGACACGCGGTGCCTAGTGACACTGAGGATGTGTGCACCCCGTGACCCAGAGTCTCAGCCTGGAGTGTATTGTAAAGAAACTCTTGCACGGGCGCATCAGAGATACAAGCAAGTATGTTCCTCGCAGCATTGTTTTTAAAAAATAACCTTTTCGTAATATGGAATGTAAATTGTAACTGGAAAATATTAAAAAATAACATTTTTTACTTTAGAATGATCTTCGAGTTACAGAAAAGGTGTGAAGAAAGTACAGAAAGTCCCCATGTACTCCATACCCATTTCCCTCTAATAGTACGTGTTACATTTGTACTGTACATTTTCACATTAATGAACCTCAGGTCCTTTTTTTTTTTCATTTTTACCTGAGGATATTTTTATTGATTTTTAGAGAGCGAGGAAGGGTGGGGGAGAGAGAGAAAGAAGCATCAATCGTTTGCTTCTGTAGGCAACCCACAGCCCGGGCTCAAACCCAAACCCCGTTGGCACCCTGACCAGGAATCGAACCCTCAGCCATTTAGTGCACGGGATGACGCTCTGGCCACAGCTTCATGTCCTTCTTTTTTAAAAATTGTTATTTTAGTAGCCAAAAATGAAGAAAACCCTATGTATCAGCATGAAATAGGTACATAAATCCTGGCTTATTATTCATTCACTGGATTATAGTAAGTAAGATTGATACAGTAGCATAAATGAATGCACAGGGTCAGCGTGCATGAGTCCGAGAAGATTTTGTTGAGCAGCAAAAGCGAGCCTTAAACACCTCCAACACTAGTCCATTTATAAAATGGTCAAAATAGGCAAAATAAAATATAGAATTTGTGGATATTCACATATGTGATAGAACTTAAAAATAGCAAAGAAATGATTAACCACAACAGTAGAAGTGGTGGCCACCTCTGGTGGGGAGGGGGTGGGATGCTACAAAACACCCACCTCCTGGGGACAGGGTGGTAGACACGTGGATTTTTACTTTGTTATGTTTTAAACTGTACACATAGGTCACATTTTCTTTTTTGTCTTATGTTTCATAAGAATAATTTAGAAAACTCTGCCTTGGCTGGTATAGCTTAGTGGATTGAGCATGGGCTATGAACCAAAGTGTCACTGGCTCAAATCCCAGTCAGGGCACATGCCTGGGTTGCAGGCCAGGTCCCCTGTTTGGGGCACACGAGAGGCAGCCACACCTTGGTATTTCTCTCTTTCTCTTTCTCCTTCCCTTCCCCTCTCTCTAAAAATGAATAAATACAATCTTTATGTATATGTAAAAAAGAACTCTTATCCCCTTGCTGTTTTTTCTCCCCAAAGCATATTTTCCACACAGTCCTCATCCTCCAGAATTCTGGCTTGAGGCAGAAGGTGACGTGTTAGAGCAAACAGGAACCCAGCCCTCTGGGCCCAAACCAAAGAAGTGTGACCATGTCTTCTCTTATCATTCTTTCAAACCCCAGCACGCATCATGGTTTTTCCTGTTTCTCAGAAGCTGAAAAAATGCTGACATAATGTCATGAGTGGAAGTGAGGCTGCTCACACAGATGCACACAAGCCCTGGGCATCGCCCCAGCTGCTATCAGAGCAAAGGTCGAACCCAGGCCCTTCGTCAGGGAATGACCCTAAGTTTGAAGCGTCATGGAGCAGGTGACTCTCGCTGTGAGAGAAAGTGAGGCCGCCGTCATCTGCCCCAAAAGATGCCTTCCGCAACAGCGAGAGGCAACTTCTCAGCCCATCATTCTCTGCCCAGGCACTGCTGGGCTCCGGGCACTGGACTCCAGCTGCGGCCTGGGAAAGTCTGCCACCGCTGATGTGCTCTGATGCCTCCACCCTCGGCCCTCCCTTGTATGTTCACTCAGTTGTCCGCCCATTCACCCAGCAAACGCTCTCTGAGCACCTGCCGTGTGCTAGGTGCAGCTCTAAGCCCTGGCAACCCGTCAGGGACCAGGGCGCAGCCCTCTTCCGGCAGCACCACGCCCAGACAACAAACAAACAAAACTGCGACAAACTGTGCTAAGTGCCATCCAGGAAAGACAGACAAAGGTAGCAGTAAAATAGCCCAATGTCAAGGTGTGAGCCCAAAGGTCAGGCAGCCTGTGTTCCTGTTCTGCCTCTAGCACCTATACTTTGGGTAAGTTAATTGGCCTTTCTAGGCCTCCATTTCCCTTTTTTATAAATTGGAAGTGATGCTCAAACCTACTGAATAGAGTCGACTGAACATTTATTCTTTTAAAAAAAATTTATTGAGCGCCTCTATGTGCCAGCACTAAGGATTAGCCATGAAGATGACAGGCAAGGTCTTGACCTCAGGCTGCTTACCTCATAGCAAAGGGAGAGTCACTTGGATAAGCAAAGACCATTTCTGATAGCGGTATGGATGGGGACGGAGGTGACAGAGTGAGGTGAGGGAGGTCGCTGCTGGGAAGCAAGGGTCTCCTGAGATGTCAGGGAATTCGTCTCTGAGAAGGTGATTATTTTAGAGCTAAATGATGAGAAGGGGCCAGCCACACGAGAGTCTGGGGGAAGAGAGAGCTGAGCAGAGGAATGAGTAAGAGTGAGAGTCCTGAAGGGGGAATGAACTTGAGGTGGTTGATGACTAGCAGGAGCACATTCGCATTAGGAAAAGCGTTCCCCCGCTTTGAGTTCCATTCTCTCTGAGGTGGTAGGGCTCCCTGGACCTGGGGTTCCCCCTCCCTCCGCTGCCTCATGGCCCTGGAGCACTCTCCTATAACTCAGATGCACACTGGGACCCCCCAGGCTCCTGAGACCTGAGTGAGAAGACCCAAACTCCCATTTGCCCAAGTGTAAGTCCAAAGCCTTTGCCAAGGTGTCTGTAAGATCCCAGGGGCTGGTGTTCACAGGACCACCACTGGGGCCCTGCTCCTCCTGCTCTCTGTGGAGTTGGCTCATCCAGAATGTTCTATAGGAGTGCTGCTCCTGTTCTGCACTGGACAGAATGCAGCCCTTTCCACTGAATGCTGTTCTTATAGCAAAGCTGACCAGCCACCCAGATGGGGCAGGAGCAGTCCCAAACTGAGCACTCGGGTTCCTGTTCTTGGAAGTCCTGTGCCCACCCCACTGTGGTGGGTTTTCCACTTCTCCACCCTGGCTTTCACTCCCCTTGTCTCTAGCCTTTTGCCATCTTGCTAGCTCCTCCTCCCTCCTCACCCAACTGCAGTTCATTTCTAATACAGAGCAATTTCTGCAGCCTTTCGTGAACTCAGCTCCCTACCTCCCTCTACTGGCTGGTTCAGCTATTTCCCCCAGGAATCCCTGCTGAAGCAGGATTCGTGACAGGTTGCGAGGCTGTCATCGAAAGCCCCTGCACACGCAGTGGTTCTAAGTGTTCAAGGTGCTTAAGACACCAGAAAGACAAACGAAGGCTGTCTGCCACGGAAGCCTAGGCTGAAGGAAGCCAAGCTCTGTTTACCATCCTCTGGCTGAAGTAGTTTTCTGGAGTGTTGACATACCCCCACACCGCCCTCTAGTGGCTGGCAGGTGTTAATTCTAGAACCTACAGTCCCTACTTCAGAGACTTCCCAGCGTTATCCTCCATGACAGCCCATCCATCAAGGGTCTGCAGAGTCAAATCCTTAGACCAAGTTCTGTATTCTGCACAGGAGCCATTACATGTCGTAGGAGAGGGACTGTCGACTGAGGTACCTCTCAGCAGCGGCCTGAGTCCAGTCAAGGAGAGAGGTCAGGCAGGACCCTGAGCTCGGAAGGCCAAGCATCAAGAGACCCTTGCCCTGGCAGGGGTGGCTTGGTTGATTGGAGCATTGTCCGGTGAACTGAAAGGTTTGGGGTTCGATTCCAGTCAGGGCACATATCTAGGTTGCTGGTCTTGGTGTGTGGGAGGCAGTGGGTCAATGTTTCTCTCCCTCTTTCTCTCTCCCTCCCTAACCCTCTGTAAAATTAACAAGCTTGTCCTCCGGTGAGGACAAAAAAAGATGAGCCATCCTTGGTCTCGAGTCCTTCTCTGGACCACTCCATGCCTCACAGCTTCTTGCTGCCCACCCTAAACATTGGCCAGTGGGAGGCAAGAACAAACCAGGGGGTAAGGGTGACTGGCCCAGGGGCACTGCCAGAATCAGAGTTGTGACCAAACATCGCTTCTTATTTCCTCACTTCTCAGGCCCAGTGCCAGCTCTGTGGGGAAAGGGCGGGTCTGCTGGTCCCTCAGATCCCGGCACGGTGCGGGCCCGCCGAAGACGCCGGTGGCAGAAGGAGTGGGTGGAGGAGTGAAAGAGGGGGGTGAGGGTGCCTCATTCACTCCTGCTGCCTCCTCACCCTGACCGGCGTGCATGCAGTGCAGTGTGGCTCCTAACATGGCTCCCCACGCACTCCCTCCCCTGCTCTCCAACCTCCAGCCCCCACGTGACCGTTTCCCTGGTTCTCCTCTGGCCTTGGTCACAGAAATCTGCCCTTGCTGTCAGAGCGCTGGGCTAGGGATCAGGAGTCCCAGCTCTGGCATCAGTCAGCTCTTCTGTCTCATGGCCCCATCTGTACCCTGAAATGCGACCCTCCCTTGGCCCTAGGAAGTAAGTGGGGTGGGAAGGCACCCAGCCTTACTTAGGGCTGTGGTATCCTGACCCAGAGCACTTCTCTTCCCCTCTCCCTCTCCCTGGTGCTCTCTATCTCTTTGTAGTCTACCTCCTTCCACCCTGAACCCCTGGGAAGTGCTGGTCAGATCTCCATCAACATGGTTTTGGCCTTTTGAGAATGTCACATTAATGGAAACAGGCAGTAAGTAGCTTTCTGAGACCAGCTTCTTTGACCCAGCATAATGACTCAGAAATTCATCTAAATTGTGTGTTTTCTTTTTCTTCCTTCCTGCCTTCCTTTCTTCCTTATTTATTTATTTATTTATTTATTTATTTAAATTAACTAGTTAATTTTGCTGAGCAGTATTTCATTGCATGGACGTATGGGTGTGTTTATCCGTTCACTTGTTGGGTGTGTAAGCGGCTTCCAGTAATTGACAATTACGAACAGAGCTGCTATAAACATTCGTGTACGGGTATTTGTGTGAACATTTCTCTGGGGTAAATACCAAGATGTAGGATTGCTGGGTCATAACATAAGTGTATGTTCAACTTGATAAAGAAATTGCCAAATTGCTTTCAAACTGGCTGTATCATTTTGTATTTCCATCTGCAATACATGAGAATTCCAGCTGCTATCTCCTCACCAGCATTTAGTCTTGCCAATATTTTTTATTTTGATTATTCTAATAGACATGTAGTGATACCTCATGATAGTTTTAATTGGCATTTACCTAATGCAATAATGTAAGGCTAATAATGTCCAAAGATTTGCATAAATGAAATTATTGACATATTATGGCTTCAGCCTGACATTTCATATTTTGTTTTCTGTTTGTTCTCTCATTTCTCACCATTTTATTCCCCCACATCCACCATCTCCTAAGTTAATTATATATCTTATCTGTTAGTCTTTTATCCAATACAGGATTTATAAATATTTTCAAATGTCTAATTTGACTTTCCTTTTTCTTGATGATGGTATTTATTTATTTATCTCCATTAATCTATTACCTGAACACTGAAAAAGGATGTTAAATTAATCTGAAGTATAATCATAGTATAACCATGCCAGAAAGACTCAGCATTATACTTCCATCCTGTAGGGGAAAAAAAACAAAACAGAAACATGACAAAAAAATAATGAGATATGTTGTTTCCATTATTTTTCTTCCTCTCCTGTAAAAAAATCAACCCCTCTGCATCGTTGGCTGCCTCCCTCAGCAGAGACGTATACACATGCCCTGCAAACAAAACAAAGCCTTTTCCCCTCTCCTGCAGCCACAGCTCCCAAACAGTGTGCATTTACTGCTTTCCTCTCTCTCTCTCCTCAGGCTTCTGTAATGATGTCACACGAACGGTCCGTAACGCCATCACGGCCACCCAATTCCTCAGCCAAGAAGTGCAGCCCTTTTTACTGTGTTTGACACACTTACATATATTCCTCTTGCATGAGGTCATCTTTGGACGTCCATGATGCCACTCTCTGGTCCTGTCGCTCTCGGCCTCCTTTTCCTACCACCCCTTACATGTGGGTGTTCCCCGGGAGCCTGACAAAGACCTCTAGCCTAGACCACACACACACACACACACACACACAGAGTCCGGGTGAGAGACAGTCACACCACAACCAATGGCCAGCTAACCCTCTCCATTTGGACTTCAGGAGGTGCCTCTGAGCACAATTCTCGTTTCCAATTCCCCTAACCCCAAACCTCTGGCTTTCCTTGTCTTGGTGATATCACTATCCAACTCATGACCCAGCCCAGAAATCTGGAAACCACAGTTACTTTCTACTTCCCCTTCTCAAGAAATACCACTGGTTTTACTTATTATGCGTTGCTCCAACCCGTCTCCCCGCTTTCATTCATCCTCATCAGCTCAGGTCTTTATTGTGTTAAAGGCCATCTCGGCATCGCCCTTTCCAAATCCGTCTCTCTCCAGGCTACTGCTCGTGATACAGGCTGCTTGGTCAGTAAGGCAAGTCCTTGCCCATAAAATGAGGCTCTTCAGGGTCTAAATATGTTCTGCTATTTGCACCCCAGCACTGCCTTGCTTCCCCGAAGCAGCTCGTCTTCAGACCTCCCAGGCAAGGCTCCCTTTGAGTGGACTGTCCTGGCCTAGCTGCTTGGCAAATTCATTTCTCCTTCAAAAGCCAGCTTTTCAAATGTTCCCTTCAAAGGCCGCCTCTTCATGAAGGCTTCCCACACATCTCCAGACGGAGGCCACTGTATGTAAAGAAGGCCTCTACAGCTCCATCTTATGAATTTACCGAACTCTCCAAAAGCTGGTGAGCTCCTTCACAGCAAGAATTTTTCATTTGTCCCCCCAGGAAGCCTCTTGGTGCTTTGCTCATTATAAGCACTAGATATCCATTTCAGGACTAAATGCACCAGAATTAGTCTCATTATTTTATAGACACATTACTTTTATTCAAAAAGATAACCATCACAAATGCAGAAAAATACAGCTAACATTTGAAGGCTAGTCAAGTTTCATGTTATGGAATATAGGGCTGATAAGCACTAGATACAGTTAGTTTTGGTAGTCACGTGCCAAGCACACACTTTAAAACTTGGGGCTTTGCCAAGCTGGCCTCTTTGAGCACGTCTGTACCTTTACCAACAATAATTCTGTAATAAGTGTGTTAAATATCATAGTTTAGTTGGTGAGTGGAATAGATGAATGAAAATAAGTGGGACATCCAAATGGTTAGCTGTGAGCTCTTCTGATTGCAGAGTTTAAGCTGTGTGGTGCACACCCAGCTTCCAAAAAGTGAGTGAATAAAACATTAAAGAAAAATAATCTCACTTAAGGTAACTGAATGCCTTTTTATATAGACTAAAATGAAAATAAACAAAATAGGATTTATATATCCTTAACTAATTTTTTAAAAGATTCTATTTCTTTTATTTTTAGAGACAGGGGAAGAGAGGAAGAAATAGGGAGAGAAACATCATTGTGTGGTTGCCTCTCATCCGCCCCACACTGGGCACCTGGCCTGCAACCCAGGCTTGTGCCGTGACTGGGAGTCAAACCAGCGACCCTTTGCTGTGCACGTAGTCCAGTGCTCAATCCGCTGAGCCACACCAGCCAGGCCCTTAACTGATTTCTAAGGTAGAAATTAAACTATTTGCTCAAGTCAAATTGATTACATGAAATTTTCATTCATAATAGCTATTAACTTGAAGCTATATGTTTTGATTTAATTTATTCTAGACTCTCTGGCAACTATTTGTACTTTTACAAGTAGTACTTTTTTTTTTTTTTTTTTACAAAAAGTACTTTACAAATAGTAACATCCCAAGAAACTTATCAAATGATAAAATGCTATCCAATCTATAAATGTTAAAAACTGTTATAACACGGTGCTATGTGAACCAACCTGGGTCCATATGGAGGTGGGAAGGTGTGACCAAAGAAGTGTATGTATGTATATACATATATACATACATCCAATTTCTCAAACTCTCCATCATTATCTACCTGGTACTCCTTCATGTCTTTAAGACAGTCTTTAACATCATTAACAAAGTCAGTGAAGAGCTTCTGACCATGTATGAAAAAAATTACTGATGAGCCCTGGGTAGTGTAACTCAATGGATTGAGCATGGGCCTGTGAACCAGAGGGTTGCCAGTTCCATTCCCAGTCAGGGCACATGCCTGGGTTGTGGTCCAGGTCCCCAGTAGGGGGTATGCAAGAGATAACCACACATTGACGTTTCTCTCCCTCTCTTTCTCCTTCCCTTCCCCTCTCTCTAAAAATAAATAAATAAAATCTTTTAAAAATTATTGATGAATTGGTCAAGTTCTTTTCAATGATAAAAAGTATCCAGTTTTTTTTTTTTCTATTAAGTTACCTTTCAGTTAACTGTCTAAACTCATCTATCCTTCCAGGATTAGGCACTTTCCTATTTACAAAGTTAATGGATTCCTGTCAAGCACATTTAAATATAACAGAACAAGCTTTTCTGAAAGAATTTGAATTTTCGCTACAGCCATGTTCAGCACTAGATTTCTGAATTTGTACTTTTTCTCAGTCCTTCAAAGTGAATTTGTAACAGGGTGCAGCCAAGAGGGGGGGCCCAAATAGGGATTTGTAACGGGGTCCAGAGGAGCTTGGAGATAATTGGCTCCACACCACAGGGCCACACCTGCCTGGAATGCTGGCTGCTGCGGCCAGTTGTGGGAGGAGCCGGAAACGAGGCTGCAGAAGAAGATTGGTGCTGGGATTTACACGGAGGCACGGCAGCCGTTGGGCGTCTCTCTTTTTGGGATCACGCGTCTGTTTAGGACCACGAAGCTTTGGTGTCTTGGTTGGAACCACATGGCTTAGGTGGGAGTCAGGACCACGAAGCTTTGGAAGTGCTCCCTTTTGCCACATGGAGGGTGCTGGGAGTCTGTGTGCATTTGTGGAGAACTTTAGTTTGTATTATTTCTAATAAATAATAAATTCCTTTCCTTTTCACTGATCTCTGGTATTAAGAGACGTCTTTCCTCAGGCAGTGGGCAAAACGAACCCAGTGGGTAGGGAGGAACCCCCGGGGAAACGGGGGGTCTTTTATATCATTTGGCCCCATCCCCCAGTCTGTTCTGTAACAAATTGGCTTTCCTTTCCTTCCCTCCCTTTGCATGGTAGGGCCTCTGTTGTTCTGGTTTTGTGTTATACTGTGGGTATAAATATTCACTAAAAAAAAAACTGTTGGCTTTTTAGCTGCGTCTGCTTTTGTAGCACCAAATCTTTTGTTGCCCTTTTCATCAAAGATACTCATGGTGGTGTCTTTGAAATGTCAGAAAGTGGACTTAACTGAATCTGAGAATTTTTTCAGATTTTCTTTCACAGCCTCTTTCACCTACTTAGTTTTTTTCTTTACGACGCCTCACACACTCCTTGGTAGGAGTCTTCAAGGCCTCAGATGTTTCCTTAACTGAACCCCAAATTGTTCCCTTTGGTTTATTTTCAGCCCTGTGGTTCCCTCCGCTCCCTCACTCCTTCCCGTCAAGACTCTTCCTCGTTTCCATTTTGATCTTGCCTCGGTGCACACTCTTTCCCACAAACCAGAGCGCTGCTGCTCAACGTGAGCTTCCCCCGCGGCTCAGGCAGCCTTTCCAGTCAGATTTCTACTTCCGCTTCTCAGGCAGCGCGTGGGGAGAGCCTGGGCTGCCCGCTGACCGCCTAGAGCTGAGCGGCTGACCTTCCACCCTTAATGCCGCGGTTTCGACCATTCCCACTCCTCAGCATGTTCGCTTCCGCCGACGGAGTCTCCCTCTGATTAAGGAAGCTGTGTGTTTTCTGCTTTTCTTCTTTCAAATGCTGCTTACGTTTCTGATTTTCTGTAACTAATTCAGTACTTGTCCCTTTATCTTCCCATGGCCTAATCAGTTCTCTTAGTTGCCACCTCTTCCTGTAGTTAAGACAAGGTTTTTCTTCCTTCTCCAGCGATATTCTTAAAGCCTGATTTTCTGTGTTTTCTTTTTCTGAACATCAAAAGACATCTTCTCTGCTTCAGTAAGGGTCCAGCACTGTGCAAGATTTTCCTTCAACGACTTACAATCTGTATCAGATTCCTGTTTCTGGTGACATTGGGAAAGATAAGCCCCCGCATCATTCAATTCCTCTTCATGTATCTTTGCGACTCGCTGTTGCTATCTGAATTGTGCCGTAGAGACGTCCAAACCCCAGGCTGATTACGATCACCAGAGCAAATGTAACACACTTACTGAGGCCACTACTGAATCGGCGTTCACACAGCTCCTCAGAGGGGCCAGTTTCTAGTTCAGTGAGCAGTCAGCCATTCTCCAGATTCTTAACTAGAAGCAGTCTTCCTCCTCCTAGTGCAGGGTCGCCTCAAGGAGGGACTGGGCTGATGACTGGTTTCGTCCCTACCTGACCTGTGGGCACTAGGCTGAGATGAAAATACAGCTTCTGGCTGACAGAATGTGTAAGTTAAAGTCTTCTGGTCTCTGTGCTTCTGCAACAATTTTGGCTTCTCCTTAGTTTCCAATTTCTTCTAACTTAGGTGGCTCAAGGGTAACAATATCAGAATCGTCACTGACGGTTCCAAAATAGACATTGTCTTCGGGTGACTTCTTCCTCTCCCTCAAACACTGATTTCTTTTCCTCCAAAGCTGGGTAAGCAGTTTCTCCCGCTGACATGGTGACGTTTCGGCTGCCCTCTCCCTGCTCTCACTGCTCCCTGCTCTGAAGACAAATGCTCCGGGCTGAGCTCGCAGCTGTCACTGTGTCCTGTGTTCAGAATCCACCTGCTCTATACCAGACCCCTCCTGACTGAGGGCAGTCCGGCCACAAGATGAATCGCTGTCGTTGGAATTCTCAGACACTTTTCAGGTCTGAAGGGGGCAGCGCCACCTCCGCTCCACTGTGCTGGCTCCATGATGCATTTAAAAAAGCAAAAGTTTCACATTTGAAATCACGTTGTCAATTCTTCATTTATGTAGTATGCTTTTGGAGTCATAGCTAAGAAATCTTCGTTTAATCCAAGGTCAGAAAGATAGCCTTCTATATTTGCTTCTAAACATTTTATAGTTTAGCTCTTACATGAAGGTCTATAAGCCATTTCGAGTTCATCTTTGCATGTGATGGGAAAGTGTGTAAACTCTTCCTGATGCATGTGGATATTTGTCCCAGCACCATTTTCAGTTAATCAATTTCAATGTAGTAATCCACTTTGAGTTAATTAATTGAATCACCTTTGTGCTTTTACTGAAAATAAATTGACTATAAATGTAAGGGTTTATTTTGGTACTCTCCATGCTGTTCCATATGTTATAAATATAAATTAAATAAATAAACATATATTTATGTTTGTGTTAATACCACACTGTTTTGACTCCTGTACTATTATAGTAAGTTTTTATTTTTATTTTATTATTTTATATGGACTTATATTTGAAATACACATTGCATACATTTAAAGCACACAACATATTGCTTTGATACGTTAATGTTGCAATATGATTGTCATAGTAGCATTAGCTAACACTTCTAGCTACTAATGTTTATAACGTAGTTTTGTGCTCTATAATCTCTGTATTGTGTGTTAGGTTTCTGGGACTTATCTACCAGTTGCTTAAATTTGTAACTTAACATCTCTCCTTTCCCTACACTCCCCAACTCCCGGTAACCACCGTGTTACTCTCTGCTTTTAGGATTTTGTTTCTTTTAGATTTCATGTGTAACAGATATCATACGGTGTGTGTCTTTCTCTGTTCGATTTATCTCATTTAGCATAATGCCCTCAAGGTCCACCTGTGTTGTTGCAAATGGCAGAATTGTTTTTTTTTCCTCATAGCTAAATAGTACCCATTGTATAAATATGCCGCGTCTTCCTTACCCATTCATCCACTGGCTAACACTTAGGTTGTTTCTGTGGCTCGGCTACTGTGAATAATGATGCAATGAACATGGGGGTACAGGCAGAGGCATATCTCAGAGATATTGCGGGTTTGGCTCCAGACCAAAGCAATAAGGTGAATATCTCAATAGAGCGAGTAACACAAGTCTTTTGTTTTCCCAGTGCATATGCAGCATGGTGTAGACTATTGTAGTCTATTAATTGTATAATAGCATCATGTCTAAAGAAATGTACATCCCTTAATTTTAAAATATTGCTAAAAATTGTTCACCATTGTCTGAACCTTTAGCCAGCTGCAATCATTTTGCTGGTGGGGGCTCTTGCCTCCCTGTTGATGGAAGTGCAGTATTTGTGAAGAGCGATGAAGAGAAGCCCAATAAAACACAGCATGCCTGTATCTTTTGATATCCCACTTTCACTTCCTTTGGATGCATATCCAAAAGTAGGGTTGCTGGATCATGTGATAGTTCTATTCTTCATGTTTTGAAGAACCTCTGTCCTGTTCTGAACAGTGGCTGCAGCAGTTTACATCCCACCAACAGGGCACGAAGGTCTACCCCCTTTTCCCCACATCCTCCCCAGAACTTGTTATCTCTTATCTTCATGATGATTGCCATTCTTGTAGGATGGAGGCGATATCTCATTGTGATTTTGATTTGCATTTTCCTGCCGATTAGTTAGCCACATAGATGTCACCTTGGAGAAATATCTATTTAGCTCCTCTACCCATTTTTTAAAATTTTAAAAAAAATGTTTATTGATTTTAGAAAGAGAGGACAGGAGAGAGAAGGAGAAACATCAGTGTGAAAGAGAAACATTGACTGGTTGCTTCCCATACACGCTCTGACTGGGTATTGAACCTGAAACCTAAATATGTGCCCTGAGAGGGAATTGGACCCCAAACCTTTGGGGGTTTGGGACAACATTCCAATCAACTGAACCACACCCGCAAGGGCTCTCCTGCCCATTTTTAAATTAGATTGTTTTAATTGTACAAATTATGTATAAACTTGGGATATCTACCCCTTATCTGATATATAGTGTGCAAAGGTTTTCTCCCATTCTGCAGGCAGCCTTTTTGTTTGATTGATTGTTTCTTTTACTCTGCACAAGATTGAAGTTTGATGTAGTCCCACCTGTTGATTTTTTTCTTTTGGTGCTATGTCCAAAAAAATCATTGCCAAGGACAATGTCAAAGAGCTGCTTCCTTGTGTTTTACTCTAGAAGTTTTATGTTTAAGTCTTTGATCCATTTTTCAGTTTTTTTTATGTGTGGTGCAAGATGGGTTCAAATTTATGTTTTCTGCATGAAGTTATCCAGTTTTTCCAATACCAATATAAATAACAGCGAGGGAAAGATAAAAAACAAAACAAAACAAAACCAGCAAGACCCAAATAGGATAAACCAAAGAAATCCATGCCCAGATGTATGATAATGAAACTAATCTGTTAATTAGTTTATTAAACTAATAAACTAATGAAACTCCAATGATGTGAAAGCTAAACCTTATGGGCTATTTTCTTTTTGAGGCTCTATTTATTAGAAAAAATCCTTTCTTTTCTTTTTTTATACATAGATGGCTTCATTGTATTTTTATGTTTGTTTCTTAAAAAGAATCGGGATTAAATACAATGAAATATCAACATGTGTTAAATCTGGTTAAGGGTATAACATGTACTTTTCTTAGAAAAAATCTTTTCTTGAACTTCTGGTCCAGATGGTAGTGTAGGTAAACATTGTACTTGTCTCCTCCCACAACCACATTAAAATTACTACTAAACTACAGAACAACCATCATTGAGAACCGCCTGAAATCTGGCTGAATGGAAGTCCTACAACTAGGGGTTTAAAGAAGAAGCCACTTCAGCTGGGTAGGAGGGGTGGAGATGTGGAGTGGGATGGTCCCACCCCTAGGAGTCAAATAAAAATCAGGAGGCATATCTCAGCTGTGGAGATCCTGCCTGAGGAGCAAGGGGTTTCAGCCCCACACGAGGCCCCCAAGCCCAGGGCTCCAGTGCTGGGAAGAGAAGTTCTCGTAACTTCTGGCTGTAAGAACCAGCAGGAACTGAGGCTGAGATGGAAGGCTGTGGAGTGTCTGGCAGTTCCTCTTAAAGGGCCTACACGAGGACTTACTCTGATTAACTTCCTCTGAGCTCCAGCCCTGGGACTGCAGCTGGAAAGGCACCAGGGACATATGGGGAGGAACTAAATTGTCTGACATAAGGGCAAGAGCTGGGGGAAGGGACAGCTTTCTCCCAGACAAAAGTGCTGGCAGAAGCCATTGTTCCTTTGAGGAGCCCTTCCCCCGAGATGGCAGGCCAGCACCATTTCTGAGTTCCTACATCAACCTGGCTATCACTGTTTGTCCCACCCTGGTGATTCCCTGAGACTTCTCTCCACCAAACTTGTAGGCCCACCCACACTATTTCCAGTGGCTTTTCCATATGAATGGCCTGTCTTGGCTCATGCTTCAGACTTTCCTAGAATTTCTCAGGGACTTTCCTAAAGTCTCTCAAACAAGCAGCATCTGGCCTCTGTGTAACCTACACCTCTTGCTAAGTAGCCCCAGGCCCGGCACTAGAAGCAGCCAGGCTTGGTTTGCAGCTTGGCTTCTCCTGGGCACCTCCAAGCCCAGCGCAAATAGCAGCCATCTGCAGATTGCTCTGTAGCTCATGCCAGGTGGCCCCAGGCAGGGAATAGGCAGTGGCTGACTTTGTACCTCCCAGAAGGCCCCAGAGCCAGTGTACTGGATGAATAGTTTCAGACCGTGCTGATTACAACCCTATCGCCACCACAAGTCACACACTCAAGGAAAGGACTCAGTGAGCACCAGAGCCCCGATGAAGCAAGTCCTGCCCTGTAGAGTCCGCTCCAGCACGGCATCAACTCAACTGTAGTCGCAGCCAGTCCTCTCAGCCGATCGACTTGGGGGTTAATCCCTCACAGTGAGGCCAACAGCAGTCAAGGCTCAAGTACAACAACTACAACAACTACAACAGGACAGTGCACACAGCCCACACAGAGGCGCACCTGGAGTGCCCAGCTTGGGGGACTGGAGAGGCTGCGCCACTGAATACTGCAGAACACCTACTGCACAAGGCCATTCTACCAAGTCTGGGAGATGTAGTAGCTCTACCTAGTACCTAGAAACAAATACAGGGACACCGCCAAAATGCAGAGACAAAGAAACATGTCCCAGATGAGAAAACAGGAGAAACATCCCGAAAAAGAACTAAATAAAATGGAGACAAAAAAAAAAAAAAAACAACTACCAGATACAGAGTTCAAAACAATAGTTCCAAGGATGCTCAAGGAACTTAATGAGAATTTCAATAAGATGAAAATAGACATAGAAACCAGTCAAAAAAGCACCAGTCAGAACAGAAGTATCCATGAACTGAAATGAAGAACAATTTACAGGGAATCAACAGTAGAGTAGAGTAGATGAAGCTGAGAGTCAGATCAGCAATTAGGAATATAAGGAAGCAAAAAACACCCAATCAGAACAGCAAAAAGAAAAAATAATGCCAAAAAATATGAAGATGGTGTAAGGAGCCTCTGGAACAATATCAAGTGCACAAGCATTCACATAATGGGGGAGCCAGGAGAAAGAGAGAGCAAGAAATTGAAAAACTATTTGAAAAACTAATGACAGAAAACTTCCTTAACCTGATGAGGAAATAGACATACAAGTCCAGGAAGCACAGAGAATCCCAAACAAGATGAACCCAAAGAGGCACACATCAAGACACATCATAATTAAGATGCAAAAGGTTAAAGAAAAGAGAGAGTCTTAAAAGCAGCAAGAGAAAAGTAATCAGTTACCTAAAAAGGAGCTCCCATAAGACTGTCAGCTGACTTCTCAACAGAAATTTTGAAGGCCAGAAGGGAGAGAAATATTCAAAGTGATGAAAAGCAAGGACCTACGAGCAAGATTACTCTACCCAATAAAGCTATTATTTAGAATTGAAGGACAGATAAAGAGCTTCCAAGACAAGGAATAGCTAAAGCAGTTCATCACTACCAAACAAGTATTACATGAAACATTAAAGGGACTTCTTTGAAAAGAAGAAGATAAAAAAATATGAAAAATAAAATGGCAATAAGCACATTCTATCAACAACTGAATCTAGAAAAACAAAATAAATGAACAAGCAGTACAGAAACAGACTCAGATACAAAGAACATTTTGACGGTTGCCAGATGGAGGGAGGCTGGGGGTGGGTGAAAAGGTGAAGGAATTAAGAAGTACAAATTGGTTGTTACAGAATAGTCATGGGGATGTAAAGTACAGCATAGGGAATATAGTCAATAATATTCTCATAACTATGTATGGTGCCAGATGGGTATGAGATTTATTGGGATGATCACTTAGTTTTATAATGTCTATTAATCACTAGGGTGTATTCCTGAAACTAACATAATATTGTATGTCAAGAGTAATTGAAAAATATGATTAAAAATAAATAAATAAAACTTCAAGCTTCACAAGAAAAAAATAAATACAAGAGATAAATAAATAAATCTTCTTCTGTTATTTAGACTGGATCATTTATATTGGCCTACTTTCAAATTTGCTGACTGACTCCTCTGTCCTGTTTTTGTTCTTTCTTTTTTTTTAATGGACTCTCATTTTGCTTTTAATTTTTTAAAGATTTTATTTATTTTTAGAGAGAGGGGAAGGGAAGGAGAAAGAGAGGAAGAGAAACATCAATGTGTGGTTGCCTCTTGCGTACCCACCACTGGAGACCTGGCCTGCAACCCAGTATGTGCCCTGACTGGGAATCGAACCCACAACCCTTTGGTTCTCAGGCCTGCATGCAGTCCACTGAGCTACACCAGCCAGGGCTGTCCTATTTTATATTTTGCTCCTGAGCTTATCTAGTGAGTATCTAACTTTTAAATCTTGTATTTTTAAGTCCTAATTTTATTCATTTACTTATTTTCATGTCTTCTTTTTCTTTGCTGAGACTTTATTCATTTCAAGAGTATTTGTCCTTATTTCTTGGAGCTTCTTTACAGTGTCTTAAAGTCTATTTTGTAATTCCAGCATCTCAGTGTTGGCCTCTTTCAATAGTCTTTGCTATGCAAGTTGAGCTTTTCCTGGGTCTCCATATGCCAAGTAATTTTGTTTTGAATTCTAGACATTTTGAATTTCATGAGACAGAGTCTTGTTTGAATACTATGGAAAATATTGAAATTTATATTTTAACAGGCAACTGACTCTTGGGTTCAGGCCACAAGTTCTGACCTGCCTTCTGGGGTTTCAATGTTAATTCCCTTTTCAATGTTTTTTGCAGCGCTGTTTCGATTTGTCCCACAAGGGCACCCTCCAGTGGTCAGTCTGAGAATAGGATGGTGGTGAATCCTTTAGCTCACTTCTGACTACCTGGTATGCGGCTTAGGCTCAAATCCATGCCTGCTCAGTTTGGAGGTGAGCTCAGGAGTTCACAAACGACTTTAGGGAATCGGCTTTCTGAGTTCCTCCTCCACTGTCTCCGTGGGGCCCCTCTTTTCAGTCAAAAAGCTACAGTTTTTGTTACTTTGTTCTGCAGCATACTTCCTGCAACTGTGCCCACTTTCAGGGCCAAGTGGCAAGGGGATGAAGAGAGAGAGCAAGAACAAGAGCGAGCAACAGGTCTTGTCCCCCATCCCTTGGGACACCCCCAATACAAGTTTCCCTCCCTTTGAGTTTTAGGTGCCTGCTGGCCTCAGAGAGCACTGCAGCAGGAATGTTAGGGGCATGAGAGAATGAAGACAATGTCCAAGGAGAGGGAGGCATTTCCTCACTCTTTGAGCATCAGAGTTCCTTTCCCATTCTTCCAACCAGAGCGAAAGGGCTTCTCCTGGAGCTTCCCCTGTCTGTGCCACCTCCCCGATTTCAGTTTCAGACAGCTCTCTGTCCAGCCCAGGAAGTGCTGGAGGGAAAACAGGAAACCCCTCCCCAGTTCAATGGCACTCCAAATTCTGATTTTCTTCCCCGATTCACCCGCTACTATTTACTCTGTTCAGAGTCCTTCGTGCACCCTGTACAGATTTTATTGCTGCATGTGGTTGGACAGAGTGGAATATGTTTCCTCCATGTTACCTAGTTCTTCCCGTTTTATTGCTGAGTATAGATCATGCTACAATCCATCTGTTCTCTTGCTGATGGCCATTTTTGTTATTTCCAGTTTTTGCTTATTACAAATTAAGCTGCTATGAACATCTGAACATTCAAGTAAAAGTCTTTGTGTGGACACATACTTTCATTTGTTTTGGGTAAACATCTAGGAATGGAAAAGCTAGGTTATATGGCATATATATAAAGTATATCATATAAGTCATATATAACATATATATGGAAACTGCCAAAATGTTTCCAAAGCAGTTGTATCATTTTACATTCCTGCCAACATCTGAGGAGCCGCAGTGGCCCCACGCCATTGCCAATGCTTGGCGTGGTCCTTCTCATTCAGCCTTCCGAGTGGACGTGCGGAGGTATTTCACTGCAGTTTTAATGTGCATGCCCTTAATGGTTACTGATGTTCAGCATCTTTTCATCTGCTTATTCGCCTGTATATCTGTATATTTTCTTTGGTGAAATATCCTATGAATCTTTGGGCCATTTAAAAAATGTGTGGCTTTATTATTGATTTGTATTCTCTCTATATATATTCCACATACAAGTCCTGTATGGGATCTACGATTTGCAAATATTCTCTCCTGATCTATAGCCACTGTATTTTATTTATCTCTGTTTGGCTTCCCCTCCAAATTCTGCCAGGATCCATTTCCTTCTCCTCCCATTGCTCCCACCACTACCCTGGTCCCCTCTTCTGGATCATTCTCCTGCTCCAGCCTCCATCATGGCCTCCTTGCTTCCACGCCTGCAGAAAGACTTGGTGTGTAGGTGTACATGTGAACAAAATGAACTCCATTTCTGCATCTCGGATTCCATTCCATTTCTTAGGTCCCAGCTTCCCTGTCCTCAGCCAGCATATTGAAACTTTCTAGTTGTCAAATACTCATGTTCCTTAAAATGTAGCCATAAATACGTTTTTAGTAATAGCTGAATACTATGACAACCAAAATAAATATTAAACTGGAAATAGTATCTACTACAAACAATCATCTATCATAAGAATACCAGGAGTTTTATGGCCTCTGGGGCTCCTGCCTTCTTTGTCCCTTTGTCCTGCCAATCATTAGCACTCAAGACATGCTATTTAAAAACTATTGTAACAAGTCTGTTAGCGGAGAATAATCTGTGCAGGCTGCTGGGTTGTCTTTTCTGCTCTGGCCCAATCTTCCTGTAAGTAAATTATCCTACAGCAAACTGATATAATCTGGGGTGTGTTCTGCTTCATTTGTCAGTCTTAAAATACCTTCTCACCATGGTCCCCATCACTCCTCTGCCCCACCATCTGACACTGGGACTGGCCTACACTTCAGTCCACAAACAGCGGACAGCGCGTACTGTCTAATGCACACAGCATCATCTCACCTCGCACATAATGCCCTTCAAAGGCTCTCCATGCCTGTGGCACAAAACCCAAGCCCCTGTCCCTGCCTGTCTCCCTGCACCCATCTTCATCATTCTTCTGCCTGCCCACCATGCTGCTGCCGCACTGATCTTCTTTCTCAAACACACCAGCTTCCCTTCCAAAGACCTTTGCCCCAACTATTCCCTCAGCCTGGAGCAGTCCTTGCCCTGTTCTGCACATTCCTGACTCTTCCGTCACTTAGAAATTTAAAATGTCACCACTTCAGACAGATATGACATCATGCTATTTTACATAGATGTGTTTCTACATCCCTCCTGTGAGGAACTGTCCCTAGCACCCTGAACAGGCTCGACAAATTCCTGTTGAATGTCTGTGCCTGCAGCACCTACCTCTGTGCCTGGCACCTGGCCACAGAGTAAATGTTTGCTGTCTGAATTTATCAAGTAATCCATCCCCACGGTAACACTGGTCAAAAAGCATCCCTGGGCTAGAAGAGGGACAGTAAAGACATGCATACAGGAAAATGACAAGAGAAAGTTTGCAGAGAAGCCTAGAAGAGAAGACAAATTATTCCAGAAGTGTTTCGGGGCCTTTCGACAGAGTTGCCATGTCGCTGGCTCCGGCGTGGGTTCCCACCCAAGGGAGGGCCTCCCGTACTTGTGGGGCTGCGAGGAATGCACGTGACGCAATGCACAGCTGGCAGGCACAGCCCCACGGCCTCCATGAGGCCTGTTTATCAGGAAATGAGACCCTTTGACCTCACCTGCTACTCACTCTGCTCCTGTACATCCTGGCATCTGCAAGTTGATTTTCCCATCTCATAGTCCTCAGCACGGCAGGCCCCCCACCTTGGGAACTGGTGACAGCTTGTTGCTCCCACGGCTCCCACCCTCTCAGGCCATGTGGCACCAGGCCTGCTGGCTAAGCATGGCACCCAGGGTTCATGGACAGTTTTGACACTCAACACCAGGTCCTTCTCTTCATGGACCCTCCCGCAGGCCTGGCCTCTCCCTGAGAGCCCAGTAGGTGAGCGGTCTGGGGAGTCTCCAAGGCGTGTACACTGTCCTGGTGAGTCCAGATGGTGAGGGCCGCACCTGGGGCAGGGCAAGGCACTGTGTCCCTGAGTCCTAAAGAGAACAGCAGCCCACCACGCGGCCTCGGCCTGGGAGAGAAGCTTCCCTGGGGTCAAGACCCCTGGCACGCTCCCAGGAGCCAGGGGAGGCCCCAGCCTTCACTGTAACTAAGGGTCAGGGGTAAACAAACTCCCAGAAACCTCTTATCTGAGGTGCGGACTCCAGTTGGCACGGCATGGTTGGGCAGGGCTTATCGGGGAAAGCCACATTGTTTTGTGGGAGAAATTTCTGGGACGTGGCTGCCCAGGAGGTGGCCCTGTCGTGGACTTTTCAGCTGGTAAGTAAGGGATGGAGGCAGCACACAGGGAGACCCGTCATGCCTCTGTCCAGCTCACCCAGCACTCGGAATCGGTCCTGTGTCTCAGGGCCCTGGCCTGGGGCTCTGGGGGTGAGAGGGGGGTGCATCCTGACGAGGTTCGAACCTGAGGAACCAGGCAGCTGCTCAACAACTCTCTGATTTTGTTCTCCTGACGGGTCCCTGCCTCCATTCCCAGCCTGGACTGAAGAGTTGGGGCAGGTTCTGCCTGGGGATGACTTTCCCTTTTTTTTTTTTTAAGTCCTCACTCGAGGACATGTTTATTGATTTGAGAGACAGAGAGAGAAACACCGATGTGAGGGGGAACACTGATGGGCTGCTTTCTGTTGGCACCATGACCGGGGATCAAACCTGCAACCTTTTGGTGTACTGGGCACCACTCCAAGCAACTGTGCTGCCCAGCCAGGGCTGACTCTCCCACTTTTTAGAATGCCTGGGGGGCTGCCCCTTCACAGGCCTATCCCTTGGCCTTTAATCCCAGGCCAGATCCTCTGTGAGGCCCTGGGGGCTTGCTCTGGGGGAAGCCAGGGGATACCTGAGCCCACCTGAGGAGACATGTACTCTGCCTAGGAGGCAGGTCTGCCTGGCCATCCTGGCCATGATGGCCTCCCTCAGTAACCACCTCAGAAAACCCATCTCTGACTGCCTTCGCTCGGGTCCCTACTGTCTGGCACCTGTTCAAAGGCTACTGACCAGGAAACAGGTGCTCTGTTTACCAGGTTGTACCTGCCTATCTACCTGAACCAAAGTCCAGTCTCAATTGCTGCCCCTGCCCTTAGAGTCAGCATTGTCCCTGCACACTTCTCCCTCCCCTCAACCCCTTATACCCTTCCCCTCAAGAGGGGAAGGGGTGTCTCTGTTAGCCAGCAGGGGGAGCTGCTGCCACAGGGTCAGAGCTTCCTGGAGTCTGAAGCTGCCAAACTGTTGATGCCCTGGAATGCAGGTGGACCTGGGATGGCTTCTGGTCCTGCTGGACAGCAGAGGGATGATGAACTGACAGGTCTTATCCAGCAGTGGGGCCCTTGTCCCAAAGGGCATGGCACAGCGGTCTTGGCGTACAGTTTCAGGTTCTAGCTGCAGTCATCAGTGACCTGGGCATTCCAGAGGTAGGCTGTGACCTTCCACCTCCTGCCCCATTTTTTTTAGCTCAGTGCCTTCAATTCCCCAGATTCATAAGCTGGGATGGAAGCCAAAGCTCTGAGTGTTGCCTTGACCCTGGCTGTAGACACACAGGCCCCTGGCAGAGTCGGGGCCAGTCTCCCTACACTGCTCCCAGAATGGGGAACCCCGAGAGGGCCTCAGATGAGCCCTGCTTCAACCCACCCCACATCCTGGCTATCCCCAAATTCTGTCCTCTGATCCTGCTATCAGGTAGGGCCCCTTTTCCCCATCCACTAGGGCCACAGCCCTAATCCACCGGCACCCCTTGAGCTGTCTCCTGTCACCCTGCTTCCGGGAAGCAGCAGGCTAAGGCCAGCAGGTGCCTTGGGTGCACGACTGAGGGAGGCGCTCACTCTCAGGGTCATGCAAGTACAGAGCTGGCCCCTGAGAAGGTCTCTTCAGATTTTGGGGCCCATGAGACCGTCTCCCCTTGGCAGCCACACAAAGTTCTAAAGCCCAGGTCAGATTCCCAGTTATCCTCACAGGGTCCATCCTAGAATTTAACTTCAACAAACACCTGAGGACAGACTCTCATTCTCCAGAAGGGGAAAAATCATGCATCCTGCCCAAGGAGCTTCTTATCTGCTGGGATCAAGCCTAGACCCCTGAGCACAGCATTGAAATTTCTTCCCAGTGTGTCCCCCATTGGCTGGTCCAGCCTCGCTCCTAGGCGCCACACCATGAGCAGGATCTGCCCTGCACTTTTGCCTCCGGGCTTTTCCTTGGGCTGTTCCCACACCCTGGAATGCCCCCTGCTACTGCTAGCCTATTAAACTTTGACTCCTTCATGACCCTGCTGAATGCTTCGTCCTCAGAGTAGCCATCCGTGAACACTGCTAAGATAAACTGCTCCTGTCCCCACACCCCAGGATATTTATCCCTTTGCCTCATACTCCAGGTATGACACACAGCTCTCATTCTGCAATCAGAGGGCACTACGTGACTACTGTTTTCAAGGTGTGTGCTAGATGCCAGGGAGGTGGCTCTGTGCATGTGACATTCAGAGAGTTCACACCGAGTGGCAGGGACTGTGGCTGCTCATGGCCGGCAGGGGCACAGGGCTGAGCAGCATTCAATGAACATCAGATGGCCCCAAGTCTTCAGCCTGCTGGACTGACTGCTCTACTAGAAGCAGATTAATACACGAGGCTGCGGGAAGCCCTCTCCAACATTTCCAGAGGTTCTTGAAAAAGGCTGAATGGTTTTTGATTCATGGGGGTGACCAGGCACCAGAGGCCCCCCTGGCTGCGAGCTCCTCCCAACACACCCTGGTCCATTCTGCCTCCCAGTAGGGACCCAGTCCTCTGAGATACTCCTAGAGCAGCACATCACATTGGCCATCTGACACAGTGACATACTTACTGTGGCTTGTCACCTGCCAAGCTGAAGGGCAGACAGTCATGCTTTTTCCCACACCATCCAAGCCAGTGGGTCTCTGTTGACACTTCACTCCTGCTATCAGTCAGTCAACAGATACGTCCCTGAAGACATGCACGCAGAGAAAGACTGGACGCTCTCACACCTGGCTGAGGTCCTATTTAAACTGAGCCTCTCTGTAGATTTACCTTTCAGGAGAGATGACAGTATCCACCTGATAGTAACACAACTTCCTCCTTGTCCTGTAGCTGGCTGGCCCCTGTCACTACACTCCCAGTCTCTTTGCAGGACTTAGAGGGGCCACAGTGCGAGCAGGGCAGTAAGAAAGGGAGCAGAGGTCCCCTTGGAGGGACAGAACCAGACAGAAACAGAAATGATCACAGTGTTGCTCAGGGAAGACAGGGCTCTCCCCCCTCCCCCTTGGGGTAGCCATTGTTTCTGTGGAAACTGCCTTGTTGTCAAGACCACCTCAGGGAAAACGTGCACACTGGAGAGACAATCGGAATCTGTCGTTCATCCATCCACCATACATCCATCCCCATCCACACTGGTTCTCAGGGCCCCTGCTGTGCTCAGCCAGAGTACCCACCAGGCCATCCTGTTCTTCTCCTAACTCTTGTCCTACTTTCCTTCCACAAATGTACCTTTAACTCAGCTCTTGCTGAATCCAATCTACAAAGGAATATTCCTGTTGATGTTTTCTAGCTTAAGCTTCACCTACTGCTTCTGAAATATGACTTCAAACATACTCTGAAGACCAGGTGCTTTCCCAAGTCAAATTGATGGGCTTGAATCACCGTTAGACTCCCTGCCTCAAAGACGCTACTCGGACTTGCAGACGACCAGCATCAATGGGTCTAGGAGAAGGAGGGGGCAATAACCTGTTTGGTCTGGGGCCTCCACTAAAATGCTGTCATGGTTACTAGGCTACTCAAGGACATCCCTTCATTGTCCTGAGCTCGATTCCAGGGCAGCCCCTGGAATTGGGATTCCCAGGCTGAGTCACCAGGGTCACCAGGGGCTGTGCCCACAGCACAAGCTCCACTCTTGCAGCATTTGGAGTTTCCCTGGCCTGCCACCTGATCCTGAGCCTGGGCCAGGCGAAGTCAATGCTTGCCTGGATAACGAATGCTTGAGGGTCTGTCTGCCTGCCCCTCCACAGGCTAGCTGGCTGCTCCCAGAGCGGCTACCACTGCTACTTGCCCCACTCTCAGCTCTTCTGGACTGGGGAAGTTCTACTGGTTTGTCTTTCTAAGAGCCACAGTCTCGGGGCTATCAGGAAGGAGATCTCCCCATCACAGGCTTGGGGTCTTAAATGCAAGAGTTTAGGAGACAAGGGCTTGCAGGTGACACCACCCACCTTGACCCCAGCTTTGTTCTGAAGAGGTCAGGGAGGGTCCTGGACTCTGCCTCACCATCCCAAACTCCCAGCCTCTCAGGCTCAAATCCAGGCTCAACCCACAAACATCTCTGGCCTAAGCTGTGAGCCCTGGGGACGGGAGGAAGTGGCCGACCCCCACAGGCAGCATTCCTGAGCTGTGACCTCAGCCTGCTCACTGCCCAACCCACTCCATCTGGAGGGCAGCTCTCAAGGAGCCACAGAGGGCTCCCCCCCAAGGGGCTGAGGCCTCCTTCCACTGAGGGTATCCCAGGGACCTGATTGGGCCAGGAGAGCTGGGCCCAGTAGTCCCCTGGAGTAGGTTAAACGGCCACCAGGCCCACTCTAGATGCCTCTGATTCATGGCATTTCTTTACTCATTCCATAAATCCTCACTGAGACCCTCGAGCTGGTTAGCTGGGTGCTAGGGAACCCAGCAGGCTGGGCTAGGCAGGCACGGCTCTGCCCTAAGGGGCTCCAAGTCCCGTAGGAGAAATCCCCCAACAAATAAAGCACACAAATGGGAGAGTCTCGGCAGCGATAAGAGCTATGAAGACAATAAAACTGGATGTGACAGTCAGCGGGAAAATTGGGGACTTCGACGGTTTGAGGGGGCCGCTCTATTCCTCAGATTCCACCTGCCTCAGCCCCTGCGTGCACAGCCCCCGCGTGCACAGCCCCCTCACCTCCCCGCCTCCTACGCCCACTTCTGCGGGGGAGCTGCATTCGGGTGGGGCTTTTCCGGGGCCGGTTTTCCCCAGCTCCTGCTGGAACTTCCAGAGGGCCACTGGCCCGCGACACTGGACGCCTGCCCGTCCCCTGCCCCCGGCCGCCGCGTGAACCTCAGCACTCCCGGCGCGGTTCCCGGAAACTCCTCGATTTCCCTGTGGCCCCGGCGTTTGCAAGAAACAGAAACCCAAGCTCCACCCCTCGGCGCGGGGCCGGAGTAGCATTGGGTGGCGGGCCGGGCCCTGCCTCGCTGCGCCCCCGCCCGCAGGCCTGGGCGGAGGTGGAAGCCGGCTTGAGTGTCCCGGCTGCTCCAGGCGCCGATCCCCCGCCGGCAAGGCTGCGAGTCGAACCCGAGTCGCGCTGGCTGCGGCGGAGGACGGACGAGTGCCCCATAGGGGGCAGCTGACGCGGCCTTCCCCTGCAGCGGCGAAGGCGGGCGCCATTTCCGTGCGCCTACTGTGTGTCCTCCGGCCCGGGAGGCACAGGGAGGGCAGGGGCATTTACGAAGGGCTCCGCACCCCAAGGTGTTACTGGCTTCATGTTGCAGGGGTGGGGATAATGCACACAGAGAAGTTGCGTAACTTGCGTGAGGTCGCACGGCCAGGAGCTGCGGCTCGAGCTGCAAACCCAGGCCCGCAGCGGGAGGCTGGGCGGGGAAGGAGAAGGAAGTGGCTCCGGCACCGGCAGGTGAGCCGCTCGGCCTGGGCGGGGCGGCCAGCTGGGGAAGGGGGAGGGGCGGCCGCGGGACCGCTGAGGCTGGCAGGCTTTCCTCTTTTCCCGCCTTCCCTCCCTTTCCAGGAAGCCAGCCCGCCCGGAGCCGGCCGCTCACCCTAACTCACCCCCGGGCCGGGCTGAGCAGGAATGTGGAAGTTGGCCCGCAGAGCTTGGGCCCCCTCCCCTCCAAATACGCGCGCACACACACCCCCACCCCACCCGGGCAGCGTAGGTCACGGGGTGAGGTGGAGAAGCTAGGAGCCCCAGACCTGGACTGGGATTGCCCCGGGTGAAGTAGGTATACAGCTACCCCCATAAAGGTCAAGAAGCCTGCCAGGGGTGCTCTGGACTAATGACAGTGGGCGCAGGCCGTGTTGCAGGGCCCATTCGCGACGGGGAGGAAGGTGCTTCTCACATCCAGGTTCATTCCGGTCGTGGCAGCCGCCGGCGCATGGAATCCGCCCTCCTACCCCGCCTCTCGGGGGCCCCCCACAGGGTGGATGGGGAGCTGAGCCCTCTTTCCTCCCAACGCAGTGTTTATGAGAAATGAAACTGCACAAGGCATCAGCGGCAGCCCACACTGACACCCCATTCCTCCTCCGGGGTTCCGGAACAGCCCGGGGTGCTGGAGTGACTCCTCCGCTGCTCTCAATGGCAGGGCCCCCTAGTGCTTTCCCAGTCAGCTGCAACCTCCCACTCCGCATTTAGGATTTTTATAACTGCATAACGTTTATTCTGCTGTGTCACAGCATTTTTGCCAGCGCTGTAAGGGAAGGGGGGATAAACTCCTACCCCAGCAAATCCCCCAGAGCCAAACCTGGAGCTGACCCAGAGCAGGAGTGTAATTTGTACTTGTTGAATGAATTAAGAAACGTCTTTCTTTCTCTTGAACTTGAACTTGCAGGCAGGGTGAAGCTGCCTGGATTCTATCGTCAAGCTTTTGGATGCTTTTAGATGATTTTATGCCTGACTTGTGCTCTGCCTGCCTCCCAGATTTGCTGGGAAATTAGAGATGATGGACCTGATTGGTGTGGCTCAGTTGGTTGGGCATCATCAGGTGGGCGAGGGGTGGCTGATTCCATTCCCAATCGGAGGCACATGCCTGGGTTATGGGTTCAGTCCCCAGTTGTGGGGGTCAGGTTGTGTACAAGGGCCAATTGATCCATGTTTCTCCCTCACATTGATGTTTCTCTCCCTCTCTTTCTTCCTCTCTTCCCCTCTCTCTAAGAATAAATAAATGAAAACTTAAAAAGAAAATAGAGGTGGTATCTGGGAGGAACTTGAAGCATCTAAGAGAGCCCTCCGTCTGGACCTGGAAGGCTGGGAAGCCTGCCTGGGCTTCATCGGCTGTGGGCACTGTGACCACTTCTCTAGGCAGCATGCCCCACAGGGACCCCGGGCTGCCCTACTCTCAAACACCTAGTAAAGCCTCATGAGTCCTGCACCTCAGAACTAACTGGACCCACCTAGGGGGGAGCAGTGTGTTCTGAGAGGCTGAGGGAGGGGACAGAATTTGGCCCATCAGGGAAGAGGCTCCCACAGGGCTCGTCTTGCTTCCAGCATCTTGACTGCCAGGCAGTCAGCACCCCCACCATCTGAGGACTGCCCAGGGCCCAGTACAGAGCAGCTGCGCCATGCTGTGGGAATGACAACGTAGATGGGAGGCATCCTGGGAGCCTTCCTGCTCCAGAACTGAGTGAGACCCAGCTAACTCCAGCTGTAGGTGTGAGGAACTCGGGTCTCTCGCAGAAAAATGTGGAGTTACGCAGCAGGTTACCACCCAGAATGTGATATGTGGAGAAAAGGCAACCTGAAAGTTAAGGGTGAGGGGCTCCTGAGGAGGGGAATGACTTCTAGCTGGCTGCTTTGGGGGTGCTTCAGAGAACAGGCATTTGCTCTGGGCACTAAAACTGAGACTGAATGGAAGTGTAGGGAGGGGCAGAGGGGGGGGGCACTGAAATTGGCGGGGAGGGATGGGGGTGAGTGTTGCTAAGGCTAAGTCGGGGTTGAGAAGCAAAGACATGGGTGTGGGGGGAAAACAAGATGTGCTCACAGAATGGAAATGCAGTGAGAGTCCTGCATTTCTGCTAATAATACAGTGTCACTCAACTGATGTTTTATTTTTACAGTGCAGCAAGGAGTTTGACAGTCTATAGAATTTCATTTTCACAAGTAGGAGAGGGACTAGAGTATCTCTGATTTATAGATGAGAACACTGAGGCTCGGTTCGGGGCAGAAACTTGCCCAAGGTCGCAGGCAAATAGCAATGGGGCACAAGAACCCAGGCTTTTGGATGCAAATTCTGTGATCTCTTCCACTGCCCTCTAGTTATTGCCAAGGGTAGGGGAGCTGTGGGAGAGAAGGTTGGAATGGGACCCTCCGTACCAGAGTGAGCAGCAATTCGAATGTGGGGCTGAGGAGTCAGGGAGAACTGAGAAGGCTCCAGGGTGAACCTGAATGCCAGGGGGATGGTCCAAGTTAGTGAGGTGATCCTAGTGCACAGGCACCTGGAAGAGTGGGCCCCAGGGAGGCTGTGGCAACATGGTCTGCTCCTGGAATGTGAAAATATGGCTTGGTATAGTGGAAGGAAGCCCCAGAGGACCAGGTGAGGCAAAGAGGAGTGGAGAATGACCAAGACTCCAGGAGAGAGGGAGCTGGAAATAGGCAAGAGAAAGCTGCTGGGCACAGTATGGGAGGGGAGGCTGGGAGTTCTGCTTGTATGAGTGTGACTCCGTGGGTAGGGTTCTAGGGGAAGGTCCAACCCTTCCCTAGGGACAGAAGTCCACCAGAGCTTGAGTTTGGACATCGCCTGCCCAGAGGGGTTGCCTGCAGTCACAGAGGATGAGTATTTTGAGTCAGAGAGGAGAAAGAGCCAGTCCTGAATTCCTAAGGAAAACCTAGGGAAGTCTTTGTGTTCTGCTGAGCATTACAAGGAATATGGGATACATCTTAGAACAGGCAAAGATCAAGAGCAGTTACAATAAAAGTTTGAGATACTTCAACCAGGTGTAGCTAGCTTTCACCAATTTGTAGTATAGCATCCCCAATCCTGATAAGCAGATTCTCTTATAGGCTTCAGGATTACAATAGAATCCCTAGAGTTAGAAGTTAAAAAAAAAAGAAAAAAAAAAAGTCAAAGAACACTTTAGAGATGTAAATGACAATTTCCTTGGTAAATCCTAACATTGGGGAATTTCTCCTAAGCAAAAAAAATTATTGATGTGTGCAAAGATTTAGCTACACTGTGTTGTTTGCATTATGAAAAAATGGAAATAACCTAAATGTCCTATGATAGGGGATTAATTGGGTAAATTTTTATTTATCCTTATGATAGAATAATATATACCCATTGCAAATGATATTGCAGAAATATATTTCATGACATGGAAAGAGGTTCATTATATATACATATGCATTTACAGGTGATTTTGTTTTAAAGCACGTTTTACAGTCTCCTGTTGCCTTCTCAGGGTCATTTTGGTCAGTTTGTCAGGCCACATGAGATGCACACTTCCTCTCCCTAATCTCATTCTGAATTTTCCAGTGGCTGTGTCAGGTTCTTAGGGAGAGAACAAGCATCCACCTGCTGCACAGAGAACGGACCTCCCAGCTCAGGAACGAGTTGCTTCTGCTCATTTGCTCAGGAGGTCTTGGTCTGTGTGGCGAGTCCCCATTCTCATATGTCATTCAAAGCACCCCAACCATTCCTGGCCCTCAGCACTGCCCATTTCTCTGAACATCCAGCTGGGTTCATTCTTCACAGTTCCTCCTGCCTCTTTGCCTCTCCCGGCTCCTGCACCCACCGCCTGAATTGGCTGAACCCATCCATTTCCTCTCTGGGAAGGAGGCGGTGGAGGGACTGAATGGTGGAATGCCGCATCCGTGTGTCTATTTATAGCCTGCATCATGGCAACTGGGTGCTGCCTGAGGAGAGCTGGGTAAAGGGCCTGATACACTGTCCCTGCCAGAGAGAGCCTTTACTTCTGAGTCAGCACCTTTAGGGAAGTGAAGGAAGGAGCCTGCTGGGGCAGAGTTCTGGGTGGAAAATGAACACTCAACCCAGCCTCTAGCAGCACACAGGTAAGGCCAGGTCTAGTCGTAAGCACAAAAGTTAACCAGCTGCCCTTCCCAAGGGGCCTGGGACCTGGGATCCCCAACCCTTTGGCTAGATGCATATGGCTGTGGCCAGCTCTAAGAGATTCCCCCATGCTGCTCGAACGTCTCTGGGCAAAGCCCTGAGGACCCAGAGACAACACCAACGCTTCTACTGCGGAGCTGCCACGCAAGGGCCACGTGAGGCTGTGGAGATGGCCTAAGGCAGGAGTTCTAGGAGAAACCCGAGGCTGCCCCCAACACCACCCCAACTCAGCAGCCCCTTCTTTTCCCTTTCCTAGAGGCCAGCCGCGGGGCAGTCCCAAGGAAGTAGACCGAGAAGGTGGGGAGGCGTCTCCCCATCATTCTTAGACCCTGGCTAGGGATTTCGAAAACCACACAGCATCTGCTGTCCAAGTGGGGCATGGTGCTCGACAGATATTATCTCTCTGTCACTGTAAGCCAGCGAGGTAGGGTTATTATTTTGCAGCTGAAGTCAGTGAAGTCCCGAGTCCCTTGGCGAGCGGCACCAGCAGCGCCAGGCTGCGGTTTCCTCTCGCCAGGCGGCTCCGCAGGCAGAGCAGGCTCTCCTTTGCTTCCCCAGGGCAGGTGAGTGCCCTGCAGGTGGGTCACCCCTCAGGAAGGAGGTATGGTGAGGGCTGAACACCGCCCACCCCCTTCTTGACATCCCACTAGCGGGCTTGAAGAAGCACGCTGGTTTTCAGGAATTCAGTCCCGGCGTCCACTCTGAAGAAGGCGGAAGGTGCCCCGCTGGCCCCTCACCTGCGCTCCGGAGACAGACGCCTTCACCCTCGTCCTCTCCGCGCCCCCCGCCCCGGAGAGGAGGGAGAGGAGATGGCCTCGGGGCGAGTGGGCTGGGAGAGTGCGAACCCGGGAGTAATTGAAGGGAGGAGCGTTCGGCTCTCCAGGGCGGCCTTTCTCGGGGACGAGCCGGGGTGAGGGTGGAGTGGGAGCCCGGGCGGGGGGCAGGGGCGGCCGACCGGGCGGCGGCGGAGGGGGTGGGGAGCAATAGCAGCCCTGTACTTCCCCTTCGCCGCTAGCTCTACAACAGCCTGATTTCCCCGAAATGATGGGGCGGCGCCGGCCAATGGGCGCGCTCGCGGCCCTCCGCGGGGCGGGGCCCGGCCTGGGCTGGGGAATCCCGCTAAGTGTTTAGATCGCGGTCCGGCGCCGCTGCCCCGCAGAACGCGCCACTCCTTCGTGCAGGCTGGTTGTGCGCCGGAGCTTGGGTGAGAAGAGGCCAGCGGGAGCCGTGTCCAAACAGGACCAGCCGTACTCCGTGGCCCCGCGACCCGGGCATCCTCTGCCTCCTCCCCGTCCCACCCGGAATCGCGCTCGTCGCGTCGCGACCCTCGGACGCAACCCCCGAATCGCGCCCGCTGCAGAGGTGAGCCCGCCTTCGCCGCTGGGGGCACCGGTGGCATGGAACAAAGGCGCGCGGGGCACCAGGAAGTGGGGGCTGAAAACCCCTGGCGGGAGAGTCGCGGGCGCGCGGCGTTGCCTGGTCCCTGCGCGGGCCCGGGGGGGCGCTGGAGGAGCGGCGGGCTGCAGCGCGGGGAGGGCGGGCCGCGGCGTGGACCGCCCACCCACCGCGGTTGCAGGCGCCCCGTCGCTTTCGCAGATCTGTGCGCGCAGAGCCGCCCGGGGCCTCTCGCTGGCCGGGAATGTCTGTTGCGCGCATCCACAAGCCGTGCCGGGCACTCCAGTGTACGTCCGTGCGTGGGTGCCCTGCGCCCCGCGCTCAGGCCACAGGTTTCAGGCAGTTTGTGCAGGTGGCAGGGGTTGAGACTAGCTACCGTGGGGCTGGTGAACATGCCGGAAGAGCGGGAGGAGGCGCTACAGGTGTTCTTTGGGTCATTTCGTCGAGGACCGGAGCCAGGCCCGGGGTGGGGGTGGGGGGGGGGCGGGAAGAAAGGATTAGTTAGCCTTTAGGCCTCTGTACTGTGGCTGTCAGGGAGTCGGGGAATAAGTGAGCAGGGGTGGGGAGAGAGGATGTCTCCGGGGCAGGGGTTCTGCTGGCCCATTAGGGAAAATGCACAGCTAGGGCAACAACTCAAGTAGGGAAATTTCTTGGCATCAAACAAAAGAAGCCCCTCCCTTCCCAAAGGTTGTGAATTTGGGGAGAAAAGTTCTGGTTTTAAGACACCTGTGTGTTTTGCCTCTTTTTCATCCACATACAATCTGCAACTATCGCTTGCATGCATGTCTCCTTCCAGAACTGTCCAGGAGCGGGTGAGGGAAGGGGCAGAAGTGTTTTGCCTAAGACGCTGAAAAATTTGGAGAACAGTTTTATTTCAGTAAAAGACTCCTCCCCCATGATTGTAGAACCACTGGGCTGAGGGCAGGGGAGGGTGACTGGATGACCTGGGGTGGGGCAGGGTAGTGCCAGGGGCTGCTCAAACAGACTCCCAACAGGAGCCTTCTGTCTTCTCTTTACAGCCAATATGCCCATCACTCGGATGCGCATGAGGCCCTGGCTAGAGATGCAGATTAATTCCAACCAAATCCCAGGGCTGATCTGGATTAATAAAGTGAGTGTAACTCTTTGAGTTTTTCTGCTCCATTTTAACCCATGTTCTTTGGGGGACCAAAGCTTCAGATGCAGCTGAAAAAGGGAAGTGATAGGGAGGACACAGATGTGTTTCCCAGCGGGTCCTGCATGCAAGGCCTAGTCCTGAGCCCCACCTGCCTGACTTCCGCCTTCCTCTCTTCTGGACGCAAGGACAGGGTACCCACCAGAAGGCACTGAGTTTCCAACAGCTGGACTCCCTCAGCACCTGAAGGGCTGGAGTTCTGGTCTGTCCTGAGGAAGAGTCCTAGAAACACACAGCATCCTGCAGGTTTCCAGTCAGACGGATGGCACTGCTGGCAGGAGGGTGACTGGCTCCCCAAGTGACCCAAGAATTAACCTCACACCAGTTGCCCAGACCTAAGAAGTCTCTTGCTGGTGCCTAAAGGGCAGTACAGACCCTACAGACTTGGTAGTAACAGTATTCATAATAACAGGTAGTTATTTACATTGTGTCATTTAATCTTCAGAATAGTCCTATGAGGTAGAGCCTATTAATCTCTCCATTTTCAGCTAAGGAATCTGAGGCACTGAGAGGTAGATAATGGCTTTGATGCCAGGACTTGAACCTGAGCCGTCTGACTCCAAAGTCCATGCTGTTAACTACCAGTAATGAGAACAGTGAGACCTTAGTCTTTATATTTGTCACCGTGTGTTCTCATTTCCAGAAAACAGTGAGGGACAAAGAGGTTCAGTGACAGCACCAAGGTTACACAGGTAGTCAGCAGCCAAGTCTGGCCCAGGGCTTCCTCAGGTGTATGGCCAGAAGCCCCATGTAGGAGCCGGTAGCCCTAGGTGTCCTGAGCAGCCCCGTCTAATGGACAGAGTTCTCATTTCCACGTTGGTGCTGACAAGCCAGTGAAGCATCCCAGCGAGCGCATCTGTAACAGGCAGAGGGAGGTCTTTGCTGAGCTGGCAGTGCCACTGCGCATCACAACCCCTGGCCCCTTCTGAGAGATCCGAAGTGAGGCAGCAGCCTGTTTAAGCCAATCTCCGGATGGGTCAACCCAAGCCAGCTGTCGGGGTGAAAAGGGGAAGTCAGTTTTTCCCAGACCTGGGGGGCTGGGCAGACTCAGGCTGACAGCCTGTGGTCCCCAAGCTGACACAGCCTTGCGTACATGTGTGTGCTGTTCAGGAGGAGATGATCTTCCAGATACCATGGAAGCATGCCGCCAAGCATGGCTGGGACATCAACAAGGACGCCTGTCTGTTCCGGAGCTGGGCCATTCACACAGGTGTGTGACTCTTGCCTGGGAGGAGCCGGAGAGGGAACAAGGGGAGGTGCTTCTGTGCACACAGGCTCTTCACTGGGCTCCCTGGCCCCCTTGATGGCGTGTGGAATCTGGGGCTGGGCAGCGGGTGGGCCTGCCCGTGTTTCTGGGGAGAGGGGCCATGGCTTCAGGGAGTTTATGGCTAGATTCAAGTTCTCCCTGGCAAAAGCAGCTATGAGCCAGGATAGTAAAAGAGACTCAGGCCTAACTTTCCTTGATGTCAACCAAGGACCTTGGCCCAAGGCCCATTTGGTTGGTGGCCTCTTTTTATCCTTGAGGGCCGGGGCTCTTGGGCCATCTCAGACCAGTCAGCCCACCTGTCAGGAACTGCTCCTTGATGGCAACTCTGTGCCCACCGTCACATTTGGCCCATTGCTACCCTCTGGCTGCTGACAGCTCCAGAGGGGAATCTGGCTGTGAGCCAGGACCAGGGTGCTTTGGGCATATGGGCCTCTGGTGCTTCCGGCTGGACGCCTGCCGGGTTGTCTGGACACAAGGAAGCCCAGTGTCCTGGGCCCACAAGAGTGTCACTCAGGAACACACACTCATTTGACCAGTGAGGGTCTCTGGCAGCACTCTTGCCTTCCTCCTCCCAGGCCAGGGGGCAGCTGAGGATCCCGCCTGTGGTCCTGACAATCCTCTTCACTCTCCTGCCCACTAGGCCGATACAAAGCAGGGGAAAAGGAGCCGGACCCCAAGACATGGAAGGCCAACTTCCGCTGTGCCATGAACTCTCTGCCAGACATCGAGGAAGTGAAGGACCAGAGCAGGAACAAAGGCAGCTCCGCTGTACGGGTGTACCGGATGCTCCCGCCCCTCACCAAGAACCAGAGGAAAGGTATTCAGGGACTCTCGGTGCTCAGGAAGCCCTCAGGGAGGGGGTGCCCCTGAGGGGAGGGAGGAAGGGCAGGGAAGGAGGGAGGATGGGAGGCAGGCAACTGGGGCTGGTGTGCTTGTACCAAGGCTGACAGCCTGTCTCCCTCCACAGAGAGAAAGTCCAAGTCCGGCCGAGATGCAAAGAGCAAGGCCAAGAGGAAGGTGAGTGTGGTCCTAGGCAGTCAGCCTTTGCCACCTAGGCGAGTTGGGCTGGCGGTGGAAGAAGCGCCACAGCAGCCCGGCCTGAGCTTCTCTCTCTCTGCAGTCCTATGGGGACTCCAGCCCTGACACCTTCTCCGATGGCCTCAGCAGCTCCACCCTGCCTGACGACCACAGCAGCTACACGGCTCAGGGCTACATGGGGCAGGACCTGGAGGTGGAGCAGACCCTTACTCCAGGTGAGATGGGTGGGCCTGGCAGCAACCAGTGGGAGAGGGGTGGCCCTTTGTCTTAGGTCTGGGAGGCATCATGCTTTTGGGGGTGGCCTGTTGGAGCAGGCTGCAGGGGAGGGGATGCTGGGTGTCTTGCAAACTGAGAGAGCACATAGCTCTGACCTGCGGACTCTGCTCTCCTGAAGCACTGTCGCCGTGCGCTGTCAGCAGCACTCTCCCCGACTGGCACATGCCCATGGAGATTGTGCCGGACAGCACCAGTGACCTGTACAACTTCCAGGTGTCGCCCATGCCTTCCACCTCTGAAGGTTAGTTCTGCTGGGGTCCAGCCTGCCTTCCTGACTGGGTCTTTGAGGGGCAGGGGCTTCCTGGGGGAGAAAAGGTGCTCAGACCTCCCTCTGGCACAGCACTGACTGCAGTAGGCAAGAGAGAAGAGGAACAGGGTTGCATTTCAGTCTAAGGTTGCTGGTTCTCCTGGCTCCTCTGCAGCCCAGGGTGAGGAAGGAAGCCGGGGGGGGGGGGGGGGGGGGGGGGGGGGGGGGGGGGGGGGGGAAGAGGTGGCTGAGTCACTAGGTCAGTGATCTGTTCTGGAATCTCCATGGCAGGCAGGCAGGGAGGCAGCTGTCCCCCTGGAGGCCTGTGTGTGAGTGAGGGAGTGTAAAAGTATATGTAGGCAGGGCAGAGGGACCTCATGGAAGTGTAGGGCAAGCCTGGCTGACTGCCAACCTCTCTGCCATTCCCTCTCCACAGCCACAACAGACGAGGACGAGGAAGGGAAATTACCTGAAGACATCATGAAGGTAAAGCCCCTTCCTCCCTGGGCACTTTTTAGAAGTAGCTCAGTGAGAGGAGAGAAAACCATTGAGAGCTTGCATATCGGGGGGCTAGGCAGCTACCGCTGTGAGCTGGCTGCTTGCGTAGTGCCATATCCAGTGGCAGGGCCATTGCCCTCCTTGGCTGGTGGGACAGATGCTGTGGCAGTGAAGACAGGAGGGAGGCCTGGTTCCCAACAGGCTGTCCTGAAGCAGGCCTCAGGGCCTCTGAGAGCTCTGAGTCAGCGTGGCAGGACCTCGTCCCTGGCCCGTCCTCCTCCGCCCCAACATGCCCCAGCCCTGCTGGGCTGAGAAATGCGCATCAGGTTTCAATAATCAGCATGGGGATCTGTAATATGGTGGCTTTTTTTTTTTTTTTTAAGCAAATTAATCCTCTAGGGTTGTTGTTGTTTTTTTCTGCTTCACTTTAAAAAGTCAATATAAAAAAGTCTTTACAGTAGTTGTACAGAAAATTGAGCAAACAAAATTGAGACATGGGCATAGTTGCTTATCTGTAGCTTTTCTGGTTATCTTTTCTTGACTTATTATGCTAGCCATTGTTTGAGGCCACACTCCCAGTTGTCATGCCCTTACCCAGCTGACAGGAGGGTCTTGGAGATTCGGTGCCAGGGCTGGACGAGGGAGCGAGCGTCCAGGGCCCTGTCCTAAGTGAGCTCCTCCCCGGCAGCCGTCTGAGCATGTGAAGATGGCCGAGGGTGGGGTCCAGGCTGGGTGTCTTTAGCTCACTGAGGGCAGGGCACAGGGTGAGTCTGCACTGGAAGTGAGCTGATGGCCTCTTGTTTCTCTCTGTCCCCAGCTCTTGGAACAGGAGCAGTCAGAGTGGCAGCCGACAAATGTGGATGGGAAGGGGTACCTGCTCAATGAACCTGGGGCCCAGCCCACCTCTGTCTATGGAGACTTCAGCTGCAAGGAGGAGCCAGACAGCCTTGGGGGTAAGAAGACCCTGAGGGAGAAGGAAGAATCACGGGAGTGGCTTGGGGGTCGGGCCAGGGAACAGCAGAGGTAAAGCATCCCTTCTGCAGCTCACCTGGGTACAGCTTGCAGATTGGCTGCTGCTCCCATGCCCTTAGGTTTGCCTGAAGATGAGGGGTGTTGCGGCCATAGGGTGGACAGCAGAGACTGCTGTGTCTATGGCCTTCAGGGGTGGGGATTGGGGGGAACACACCTCTCCCTACCCCTTATCCTCACACAACCTTCTCCACATCTCCTAGGGGATATTGGGCTGAGCCTACACCGCGTCTTCACAGACCTGAAGAACATGGACACCAGCTGGCTGGACAGCCTGCTGCCCCCAGTGCGGCTCCCCTCCATCCAGGCCATTCCTTGTGCGCCATAGCTGAGCCCCCAGTCCCCCTTTGCTCTCCTAGGAGAGCGGGACCTGGCACCGTGGTGGCTGTGGTGCAGAGAAGCAGGACTGCTGTGGGCCCCTTGACCTACAAAGTGTGACCCTAGTACCAAGTGGGGATGGGCCACCCTCCTTGGGATGGTGGCTTCTCGGGGCCTGGCAGGTCAGGGTCTGGGCTCATCTGGCGGGGTGAAGCTGGTCCTGCCTCCCAGGAAGATGGGGTTCTGAGACTGGTGGCAGGTGGAGGCCTCAGCCAGGAGCCTACCCTCCAGGTTTTCCCTCTGAGCCCCGCTGCCTGGAGAGGGTCTGCCTGTCGCTGAGCTGGCCTGAGGGAACAGACCAGTGACCTCAGAAAAGCCCAGCACCAACCCGAGGGCTGGCTCTGCACTAAGAGACAATTGCACTAAGTGAACCCTATTCCCAAAGATGCCTCCCTTCCCAGTTGAGCCCTGGGGACTGTTCCAAAGCCAGTGAAATGTGAAGGAAATGGAGTCCTGTGGGATGGTACCCCCCAGCCTCAGAGGAGCTCTGCCCTGCTCCCTGCTCAGGCTGAGGGGCTGGAGGGAGAAACATGGCACTTTTTCATGTGGACTTGCCACGTCCTGGCCAGAGGTGTACACTAATGTCCCCCCGGCTCTCAGCTCTTGCATTTATTTATACAGTGCCTTGCCCTGCGCCCACCGGTGGCCCTCAGCAGGCCTAGGGAGGGAAGTGGGAGCACCTCGATATAACTTTTAAAATTGGAAAAACTCCCTAACCACTAAGTCATGTATGACCACAGACATACATGTGTGTAAATATGTACATTGTCTTTTTATAAAATGTTAATTGTTCTAAGGTGTGGCCTTTTATTTAGAGAGAAATTGTAGATGATTTTACTTTCTGTGGAGATATCCCGATGGACTCCTTGGCGCCCTGCCTGAGCTTGACTGTGGAGTAAGGTGGACACACACTTACTACAGAATCCTTTCCATCATGTTTATGGAGAAGGTGGCAGGAGGAGGGGACCACCATGCACAGGGATGTGCTCCTGGAAATATAGTCCTGCACCCTGGGCTTTAGAGCCGGGGCTGTGAGTTGAATTTGGACTCCTGGGGGCTGGGGAGCATTAAGTGTTGAGTTCTTTTGAGGAATGTGCCATAGACCCTATGTCCTGCTGAACTCAAGTGCAAGTGCACTCGGGTGCTACTCCCAAAAGTTGACAGTTGGCACAGCACAGTCATGGACAATGAACACAGAGCTCAGAGGTCCCGAGGCCGGCTGCGCCCTCTCCAAGCGGTTCGGTACGGTAGGCAGGTGCCAGATAGTTGCATGTGGCCAGTGCCACGGAGGAACTGAATTTTAAATTTCATTAGTTAAGATTTAAATCGTCACGGTACCATATTGGAAAGTACAGGTAGATTCTGGATTGGGGGCAGGTCTGAGGGGGTGGGGTGGAGTGGCAAGAGAACACTGGGGTCAGGAGCTTGGGGCTATTTACCTGCCAATTCAAGAGTTTTTACTCTTTCGCCAGCCAAGAAAAACCACCAGTGCCGAATGCCAGCCCTGCATTGTACTGTGAAACAGGTCCGTGCACAAATGTGTTCGGAAAACCTTGGATGACCTTACAGGAAGCAGGCTTCCCTCCTCCACGTCTTTTCAGGGCTTGGCCGGGCTAATGCATGCAGAATCTCTCTGAAAGGGTATATTTGATTAGAACAGTGTTTCTGAAAACTGCAGGTTGGGAACCATCAGTATATGGCAAAGCCCCCTTCAGATAAACCCCCTTCAGATGAGGAATGTCTGAGGGTGAGAGGTCTGGATGTGGGCTTTGCTCATCCCCCCACCCCACCCCCTGCCCAGTCTCTGGCCCTGAGGCATAAACAGCACCTGCACTAGGCAGGCTGGCCAAGGGAAGCCAGCTGGCATCACCAGCATCATCTAGGGACGTGGCCGTGGCAGTAAGGGGGTTGCTCAGGGAAACCAAACCCTGCTGACACATCTTCCATATCCTTAGTCCCAGAAACCACTCCCACTGTGATCCCCTCTTTGGACCCAACCCTCAGGAAGAAGTGTGAGGAGTGGCCGATGGCCTCCTGCTGGTGGGGGAGGGGTTATCCTGCATGTGGATGCCTGGAGAGAGCCCAATCTCAAGCCCTGTCCATCAGAAGATCCACCTGGATTTTTTCAGGAGGAGCCTCACTTCTGGGCAGAGGATCAGAGAAGATGCCCTTTCCCAGCTCTTCCAGGGCCCAGCCCTTGCTGAGAAGAATTGAATCGGGCTAACTAGCCAGCCTCCTGTGGCTTCTAACGGGGGTGGAGAGGTGGGAGGTGCTTGGCAAATCTTCTAGCAGGTGGGTTTTCTAGATTAGGAATGGCTAGGGTGGTGTGTAGCCGGAGGAGGGGACTGAGGAGGGCGGGAAGGGAAGGGATGCAGCCCAGAGTGAGCAGGGACCGCTCTGGCATCTTTACTCTCCCCTTGTCCTTCAACCTCACCCCCCACAGAGAGTATGTTGAAGTGGGAATATTGAACCCCAGGTAGCTGTGGAAGCCTCAAGTTCTAATATGCAATGTTTATCGCTTTGTAAGTTACCAAAAAGGGAGAGAAATGCCAGCCATCAGCTCCCGGCCTCCAGAGCCCAGCGGGAGTTCTGAGCCCCTCCAGCTCTTCCTGTCTCAGGAGCCCCGCACAACTGGGCCCAGCTCCTCAGAACATCCGGTCCCCCCACCCCCATCACAATGGAGCTGGGTCCCTGGGGTGGGGCCTGGAGGAGGAGTGTGAGCGAGAGCCAGACCCTCCAGCACAGTGAGCTGTCCTGTGGTGTACCCCTTCAGCCTGCACCCAGCAGGAGAACCAGTAGAGTCTGGCCGCTCCCTGAAGGGTGCTGGCTACAGCACTAACTCAGTACCCAGCAGGAGCCCCATGCGGGGGCGGGGGGGGGGTGACACCAGCAATACAATCTGAGCCATACTCAGCCGTTGTGATTTAGGTCATCCTCAGGATCTGCCGATGGGTCTGTGAGTCGTTCTGAGAGTTCCATTTGGAGCGCTGAAGGTGGAAGCTCTTGGCTGAGGGAGCTAGGTCGTTGAGATCCCCGTACTGTTGGTGCTGGGATGATTCATGCCACCCAGGGCCACTTTCCAGTGGGGGTAAACTGGCAAAGTGGGGCTCGGCCACACCAGCCAGGGCTCCCGCCACTTCTACAGATGTTCAAAGGCACTTCTGGTTAGTTACGGGTGTTCCTCGCTGTACCCCGAAGGTGTCACCATAATTGGGCCAGTTTATTCATTCAGCTCCCTTGGCAATAGGAAGAGACCTAGAGGCTGACATGCTTGCTGCCCATACAGAGCTCTTCAGGGAAGACAGGTGCAAACTCTCCCTTCTTGGCATGTGGGTTTTCAACATCTCGCACTTGGGACTGTGTGCAGTGAGCACTCTCTCAGGTCACTCTGGAAGTCTCTGGTGGGGACTGCCAAAGACAGATTGAAGTCCTAGGAAAAGTCCCAGGCCTGGTCGAGGTAGACTCCTTGCCTCCGGGAGTGCGACCCTGGGCTGGTGAAGCTGGGAACGCCCAAGCGATCATTCTCTGGAGCCACTTGGCCTTCTTTCCACGCAGTTTTCACAGACCCCCACATCTTTGTCCTGTGCTAGTGGGGAAATGGGGCCCTGCTGGAACATCCAGGAAGCTTTTGTCACAGTCAGACGGAATGTCCTTTCTTCACTTGGGCCCAACTAACCCTCCATTGTGTGGGAGCCTGAAATTCATCTGGATGCTGTGCTAACCTTTCCCACTTGTTCACAGGGCGAGGAGCCTGGGGAGGGGGAATGGGGAGCTGGTGTACTCTTTTTCAGTAGGGAAAGTTCTAGGCAGAGTGAGACTTGACTTTGTGAGCCAGGACACCCTAGGGAGGGCAAGTATGAGGCAGCACAAGGGAATAGCTGGCTGGCCACGTGGTTTTAAGTCTGGGCAGCTCCCAGACACCCTTTTTAGCTGATTTTCTGGGGCTGGGGAGTTGGAGATGAAGCTCTCATTTCTGCAGGCTCTGGGGTGAGGCAGATATAGAGAGTCTTTGCTAAGAGTTTAATTTCAGCGGAGGTGATAGTGAAGGTAATGAAGCAAGGACACAGGGACCAAGCAAGAGGAGAGGCAGACGTCCAGCCCGCCATCCTTAATACAGCTCCTCGAGCTCAGAAATGGGTGGAACTGGAAAGGACCTCACCGTCTGGCTGGGTAATGACAACACAGTCCTCGAGTGTTCCCATTGCACCAGGTGTAATGCCAAGCACCCCATACGCACCATGGCACCGACACCCACCGCAGCACCTAGTCACAAGCCAGGAAACCAAAGCTCAACTGGCTTGCCCAAGATGACTCAGCTAATCAGTGGGGGGCCTGGATTCCAACCCATGTCTGCCTGTGCCCGAGCCCAGACTGCTTCCATATTATCAGGCTGTCTGCTGAGGGGGAAACTGAGGCCTGGGGAGGAGGTTCGGGAGAGCTTGCCAGGGAGTGGGGCACTAGTCCCTCGTGTCAAGAAAGCCTTCGGGGCTGCGGGAGAAGGCAGCTAAAGCTGCAGCTGCTGTGCGTACTGCAGGGACACCGACCCTGTCTTCACCCTTGTGACCTCCCCTCCCCCCGGGTGGCAGGGCTCTGCTGCTACAGTCCCCAGGGCCCCAACAGGGAGGATCTGTCTTGGTTCTCAAGGGGATCATGCCCCACCTATGCTCTGGAGGCCACCTGCAGCTTGGAGTGGTGGGGGCCCCAGGAGGTGGGACGCAGGCTGCCTGTCACTTGGTCTCAGTGCAGGCAGCGCTGCCTGTGAGCAGGACTCTGGCCTGCTGGCCCTTATCTCAGCTCCAGGGATCAAAGAGGGCTTTCATCACGTCTGGGTGTCTGGGCGTCTGTCTGAGCAATGTCCCCAGGGCTCTCCAGTTCCGCTCAAAACCAGACCCTTTGTGGAGTCCTGGGGTCCTCACAAGGCTGGACTCTGGTGATTGTACCAGCCAGGACCACTTGGGGGTGCACCCCAGCTCCCAGCAACGTGGCTGGGGGGTCACCCTGTGGCCGTCCTGAGTCTAATTCTGGCTTCTTGGCCCCTGAGAATATCCAGCACTTCTGACAGCTAGCTGGTCGCAACCCCACTTCAGGTGGGCTTCCTTCAGAAGCCTCCCAGCCCTGCCCTCCAGACCCAGCCGAGAGGGAGTGGGTTGGGCCCTCCCTTCTATTTCTGGCCAAATCCCTTGCATTCTCCTGGGTCCCCTTCTTGGATTCTGCCCTCCACCTTTCCTTAACAGCCAGGTGGCTCTGGTGTGTCCAGGGCTGCTGCCTCTTCTCATCACACTCTCAGTCCAGAATCATCTGCCCAGAGTTAGGAAGGAGCAGCGAGTCCTTCCACAGCATCGAACTACTCAGCCACACATTTGCTCAGAGAGCAGAAGGGGAATGCTTGGGATGTTGGTTCAGGAGCAAAGTTGGTGGCCCAGGCACCCGGAGTGCTGGGGTGGGGGTGGGGTGTGAGATGGTGAGCCAGGCTTCTCTGAGAAAGCCAGCTTCATGGGACACAGTGGTGGCATTCGAGAATCTGGGGCGGACAGGGAAGGAGTCAGTATGCCAGAAGAACTATTACTTTTCGAAAACTAAGAACAAGTCAAGGAGTCCTGTCCTGCTGGCCCCACGAGTACAAGGGTGGGCTGTGTGGGGGAGGCTGGCCTTGGGTGGGGAGGCGAAGGGTGGCTGCCTCAGCTTGGACAGAGGGTTCCACTCCCTTCTCAGCTTGCCCAGATGGGGAGAGGGGCTGGAGGTCAGGGTGCTGAGAGCCATGGTGAGGCCTGGGCAGATAGGTGTGGCAGCCGGGCATTCCCATAGAGGGAGCTGCAGAGAGGAGGGCCCAGAGAGGTGCACAACTCTCCAAGACTCAGAGCAGCCTGGTAACTGTTCATCGCCAACCTTCTGTTGTGAACTGGCAGCAGCAGAGTTCTCAGCCCAGGAGACTGTCTGCCCCGTCTTGGGGGACCCGCCTCAGGTCACTTGGGAGGACCCCAGGTTTGGCACCTGGCCGTACTAAGACACCTTCCCTTATCTGACAGCCCACTCAGGCAAAGCACCACCACCCAGTGCTCGTCCCCTTCCTGTCTGCTGTTCCCCATGTGGAGATGCCCAGTCTCTCCAGCCAGACTGGGAGCTCCACAGTGGTAAGAGCCACCGCCTCTGTGTTCTCACAGGACTCAGGCAGGGCCGGCACTTGAGAGCATCTCCTGCAAAGCCCTGGTCAGTGAAACCCTGTGGTCAGCACCTGCTCACCTGCTCTGCCCACTGCCCACCTGGCTTCTCTGCGTCCCTCCCTGGGGGGCAGTCCCAGCTGGACTTGGGGTGCAGGGGAGCAGGCTGAGAGGCAGGGAGGGCACAGAGTGGTAACTGGTCCTGTCCCTGCAGTAGAGCCTCGGGCAGAATGGCAGCCAGAGCCTAGGCCCAGAATAAGGACCACTGTGGCCCACGATGTACAGCACAGCCCGTCTGCGTCCCTCGGCATCACTGCTGGAGACGGAAGGCTGAGTCATCGATTGCTCTCCTTTATTAAACATGTACACAAGTAAAGGAACATGGCTGAATTGTACAGAGTAAGAAACACAATGAGTAAACAGACACATTCATCGAAGCCACCCGCAGTACACTACCCAGAAGTAATCGGGCTGTCAACGTTTTTAGAGGCTTGGGTGTAAATACAATTTTTCACTCCCTTGTGCATATTTGCAGGAGCTCTGCCCTACGCAGATACAGGTGTGGTCTCCACAAGTGGCGCCTCGGCCAGGAGCCCTGCAGGCAGGAGTCTGCACTCCCCTGCCACTGGCTGGGTCCCTTCCTCAGCCCCTGGTTCCTCTGTGCCCAGGTGCTGTGCAGAGGTTGGCATCCCAGAGTCCAAAGGGCCGACGTCCAGGCTGCAGACGTACTCTGGAGTAGAGTAGGAGGTGCAAAGGACCTTGCTCAGGACTGAGGTGTCTCCTGGGACATGGAGCTTTCAGTGCTGAAACTGAGAAAGTCCTGAGCAAACTGGGACAAGTTGGGCAGACTCCTGCTGGGCCTTAGAACTCCCAGACCCTCACTGAGCAGCCAGGGCAGGAGAGGAAGGAGGGAAAGAGTAAGGCAGGCAGGCAGGCAGGCAGTCATCACCTGAAGCAGGGGCAGGTGACACTTGGCTGCCAAGGGCAACCAGGCATGTGGAGGTGGAGGGGTTCCAGTACTTCATCGCTTGCCCCTTTAGCCTTGGAGTGGCCCTTAGGCTTCTGTGTCTGAGTCCTCAGAGGTGAGGCTCTAAACCCCAAGTGCAGAGCCTCCAGGTGGGAAGCACTCAGCCCCCCAGGGCCTCCACAGCCCTGGGACAGCACCCCCAGGGCTTACATCCCCTCCTCCATGCCCACACTCCTGGTGCTTCCTACCCAGCTCCTCGCTACCTCAGGCTGGGAGCAGAGGAGGCCAGGACAGGCTGAGCTGAGTGAGGAGCAGGCAGGTGGGAGGGGACCTGTGCAGGAAGGACCTCTGACAGTGGCTGGCACATCTTGACTGTGGTCTGGCCCTGTGCCCCATCTACACCTGAGGATGGGTCCCTTGGACAACCCAGAGAGTGGGTAAAATAATGGTCCATGGTGGGATAAAGGTGTCCACAACCTACTGCATGGAATGCGTGAATATGTGATGTCACATGGCAACAGGGAATTGAATTACGATGGCAGAGGGAATTAACTTGGTAATCTTAAAACAAAGAGATTATCCTGGGTTATCTGGATGGGTCCCTGTCTTCGCCAGGGTCCTTACATGGAGAAGGAGGAGGCAGAAGGATCAGAACCAGAGAGGTGGAATTGTGTGACTAGTCCTGCTTGCGGGCTGTGGAGACGGAGGAAGGTGCCACAGCCACGGCACGCAGGTGGCCCCTAAAGCTGTCAAGGGCAATGAACGGTTTCCCTGCCACAGCCCCCCGAAAGCCATGCAGCCCTGCTGATTGATGCCTTGCTAGCTCATCGAGACCCATTTTGGACTTTTGGCCTACAGAACTGCAAGATCATAATTCTGTGTTGTTCTAAGCCATCTAGTCATGGTAATTTGTCCAGCAGCAAATCTGAGAAACCACCTGGGGGATGCAGCTGCCCAAAATCCTTTGGGTAGGGCCAGTCTCACCGGGCACCACAGTGCCTTGGTAAGAGGCTCTGTTTGTTCTGGAAGGCCCTGAGGTGTTGGAGACGTGGGCAGGGAAGGGTCTTCCCCAGTTTGGGTGGTCAAGGAGAACATGTCTACAGGAGATGGCTGCCCCCAAGGGTGCTGGCTCTGAGTCATAGCTGGAAATGCTGCCTCGAGGTCAGGCCCCTCGGCACATGCAGGCAGAGTCTGCAGGGCTCGGCTTCAGACTCCCGGAGCAGGCCTCATCGTCCTTTCCACGCACCCGAGACACTCACGGTGCTCTCGGTCCTTGGCCTCACTCACTATGGGCATCCACTGCACAGCAGGGAAAGCTGGGGCTAGAGGGGAGAGAGGTTAGAGGAAAATCCCTAAACTGGATGTCAGCCAAATCTGTGTGAAGTCCATGCTCTGCCACTGATGCGCTGTGTAGCCTCAGAGAAGCCACTAGACTTCTGGTAGCCTCAGTTCTCCACTTGTACAAAGGGTACAACAGCTTTCATCCTGCCTGCCTCACGGGGGGTGGGGGGGGGTGGGGGCGGTGTCTTGGGGGACACAACATCTGAGAGAACACTGCTGCACAGATTGAGATGTTGTTGTTGATAAACAGTAATGATCACATCCCCACCTGCCTGTGGATGGAGCAGGTGATCCCAGATCCTGGAGTGAGGGAGAGGTGAGTGCAGACTCATGACCGTCCGGCCTGCAGGCAGGTGGCTGCAGCCCACCCAGGGGGGAAGAGGAAGACCTGTCTCTCTGAGCTGCTGAGGAGCTCGCACCGGATGTGAGCCGGAGCTGCCCTGCAGCCTGCAGGATGTCCTCCCCATCGCCACAGACTGTGGCTTTGCACCTTTCGTATTTTTTAGCTAAGGAAAGCATTTTCTAGAGTTCTTCTTTATGCTTTTTTTTGTATGTGTGTGTTGAAATAATCCCTCTGTTCATTCACAGAACGCTGCTCACAGTTTTACAGGAGAGAGGTGGAACATGAAACTGGGCATCACACAGCTCCAATCTCACAAGCAGACAATGTGTAACTGTGTGTGGAACACCTCCTGGAAGGAATGCATCAGGATAGTAACTGGGATTGCCTTTGGTTGTGAGATGAGGTGATTATATTTCCTTCTTTGTATTTCTATAATTTAAAAATGCTCTATGCTGACCTATAATTATGCTTGCAGTAAGAAGTGTGTATATACGAAAAGTACCTGGGACTTCCTTTTGTGGGCTTGAGGAGTCATTTGAGCTGGGTCTGCAGAGGCGGCAGTCCTGGCCCGGGTCCTTGCTGTGGGACCTGGGAGACTCACCACTCTCCCTTCCTGGCCTAGCCAGCCTGGGAGACTGGGTGCTGGCCAAGACATTCTCTAGAACCCTTGGCAGCTTGAGAAAGTACTCACCTGAGTCTCATCCATCCCTGCCCATCTCACTTCCAGTGGCTTCTCTGTTCTTAAAGAAGTCCTTCTTCTGGCCTTGAGGTGGAGACCACCTCCCTCATCAGCCTGGCTGCTCCCAGACTGCCCTGGGAGAAGCCCCCTAGCATTTGCCTGCATCACGGTCTGCCCTTCTCAGAGCCTGCCCTTCCTTGAAGAACAAAGCCTGGCCAAGCCCTGTGCAGCCTGCTGACTGGCAGTGACCCCTGCTTCCCTGTCACTTGTGCATAACAATAGCTACCGGTTATGGCTGTTAACTTCAGGTCACAGGCAAAAGCGCTCTCATTTAATTCTGGCAAAGACTAAAATGTGAATTTGCCCTGGGGGTGGGCCCTATTTGATCCTCTCTGGCCTCTGAGGTCTGTCCTGTCCTCCCCATTTTACTGGTAACTGAGGCTCAGCAAGGTCGAATTAACCCAGTCACGTAGCGACTTTGTGGCAGAGCTAGGACTTGATCTCTCATCAGTTCAGTCCAAGCCATGCTTTTCACTCCCATGGTGGGCCCTTCCTTAGCGCCCACCTTCCAGCACTGGATGTCAGGGACAGTGTGCTCTGAGTTGAACACACGGAGAGCACTCAGCATCTGTCTGATGGTGGTGGTGGTGATCGTACCGAGCTCAACCAGCATTTGTCATTCCATCAGCAAGCCTTCCCAGGACGTCTGGGAGCTCTGGGGAATGGCCATGGGCCTATTCTGTTCACTGCCATGTTCCCACACCTGGCAGGGCTGGACACATAGTATTTACTGAGTTAGTGACACTGAATTAATTATTGCTCATCCAATAATGAAACTACAGAGTAAATAATGTGAGCTAACATCCGTGGAGTGCCTGTCACAAGCCAGCTCTCAGGGAGTCTCCAGGAGAGTTCAGAAGAACTACAATCCTGGTGACAAGGGCTACCTCGTAGAGTTTTTCTTCACAAAGTACCCATGTGAAGGCTGTGAGAACACCAGCCAGAGAAAGATGATCAGAAGCCTTCCCACCATGTCGGGGGCCATGCCAGCCACCGTCCCCATGGCATCTGGAATGCACCAACTGCCAAGGCACTCAACCCTAACTTCCCACCCACTGCCATGGTTCCACCAGCTCAGAACACATCTGGGTGCTTCTGCTGCCTCTGCAGCCTGGAAAACCAGAGCACCGAGGGCTTGTAAGACAATCGGGAAGTGGGTGCTGTTTAGCTCGGGGAAGAAAACAGAGGGTCCCCTTTAACAGCTGAGGAAGAGCAGACTCTGGAAATGGACCAGAGAAGCAGGGACGGGTGGGCAGCCTCTCCAGCAGCTGATGAGGCCTTAGTGTCCACAGCACATGCTCTGCACCCTGGTCCACATCGCAGGCGCTCGTTAATTGTCATGCTCCGCCCACTCCAGCCCAGGGCAGCAGGATGGATAAAACCAGCTTGCAACCTTAGAAAACATCGGTGCCCTGGGGGACAGAGTCAGGAAAGCCTCATCCTGTGGCCTTAGAGTCCTTATTATGCACCCAGTCGGGTCCTGTCCCAGCCACTGCTGAATAAAGGCCACGTTCTTCCTTGTGTTCTGAATGGGCCAGGCGGGCATCATGGCAGATAATCAACAAACACAGCGTCCCCTGTAGAGGAGATCCTGAGGAGGGAACTCCAGTGAATCAGCCCTCTGTGGGGGCTGAGGAGGCTGGGTCTCAGGTGTGGTCATTTGCCCATGTCCTCTACCCCTTCAGGTCCCTGCAAGTCCAGACAGGCCCAGACCATGGTGGCTGCCAGCCTCCGGTTTCTGCACAGAGTGAATGACCTCCACCGGTGGCAGTGACATGTCAAAGGATGTCCTCCAATCCCAAGCTGCATACCAGTCATCATCTTCCATTCCCTGCGAGGCTCCCCGGGCCACGGCGACGGCCATGGCGACGGCCATGGCGACAGCCACGGTCCAGCCAGCAGCAGGGCACTCTAGAGAGCTGCCTGAGAAGAAGGCTTGCGCAACGCCCTGTCCATTCACTGCACTGCCCGGTGCCGGACCTGACGTAACATGTTTTTAAACGTGAAACAGTAATTATGCAAAAGCCACATGGAACCTATGTTCAGTTTAATAAGTATAAAGTATAAAGCAAACACGTGAATAATCACCACCAGGTCCAGAGACAAAACAATGTCCACGGGCTCCAAGACCTCAGTGCACACTCCTAATCCCAGCTCGAGCCCTCCCTGTGGTCCCGGCTAGACTGACCTTTCTGACCATAATTTCTGTTTTTCATATTTTGCCTCCTCTGCGTGTAGCCACCCTTCAACGGCACAGTCCGGTGTTGCCCGTGGTTAAACTCCTTGTGGAAGGAATCACACATGTGTTCTTCTGTGTGCTTCACTGACTGTCGTGTTGATGAGTCAGCCATTATGACAGGGCTGTTGCGCAACACCGCGGCCCTGCAGGCCGCCGTTCTCCCTGCAGACACACTGCACAGGTCATTTTTCTTCCTCAGTGGTGACGACCATGTGGGCTTTTCCTGGTGCCGTGTGGGTACCTGGTGCACATGGATGAGGGTTTGGTCAGAGAACATTCTGAGGAGTAGGGCAGCTGGGTTATGGGGTGTATGTATTTCATCTCCACCAGATCACTTACGTACGTTTTAATTCTGAAAATGGTTCTCAGGGAAATGGTGCCGTAATACTCCAGTACTGCTGGAGGTAGAGAAAGTGAGTATTTTGCTGTGTATAATGCGCATCCACGTTCTGTGCGCATTATACAAGGATTATTCTATCCGTGGTGTGTAACCATTATACCCATGTATAAGGCACATCCTTATTTTTTTTCCCCTCAAAAATCTGGGCAAAAAAGTTAGACATGGCAAAATACTGGCGTGTCTGCCCTGACAGTCTGCCTGGCCCACTCTCTGCCCTCAGAACTTTGTCCCCTCCCTGCGGCCCAGTCACCTTCTCCCCTCCTCTGTCACCATGGGCCGGGCCCCTCAGCAGCAGGCTCTTCTCCTGCCTCCCTCCGTCCCTCAGTGGTGCAGCTGGGTGTGGGTGGGAGGAGGCTGAGAATGAGGAAGTGGAAACCAAATACCAGGGCCACAGAGAAGTCTGGTCCACAGACCTCAGTGTTTCGGCAGCACACCCCGTGGGAGAGGAACGTGCAAGCTGCTTGTGGAGCACGCCTAGCGGGGGCCGGGCCCACTCAGGCCGAGGCGTGTTTCTGGCCAAGCCACCGCTTTGCACTAGGTTCCTGTACATAGGTCACCCCATGCAGTCTCACCCCACCCCTGTGAGGTAGGTGTAACCACCGTCATGTTGCAGATGAAGACCCTGAGGCACAGAGACACTGAGTGACAGGCAATAGAGGACATCAGTTGGTAGTGTGGGATCTGGGCCATTTAAATTGGGTTTAAATTGTGGCCTCCCTACTTTCTGGTGCGACTGCCGACTAGTTACCTGACTTCCTTCAGCCTCAGTTTCCTCATCTGTGGAATGGGCTAACTGGCTCACAGGGCTGTTGAGAGAGTTAAAGGAGATAACATGTAGAAAGAGCTCAGTGGGGTGCTGGCCAAAGGAGGAATGAGCAGAACTATGAAGTGGGAACTATGGGTCTCTCAGGTGGACAGCCAGGGCAGGGTGGCCAGGGCGGGAGACGCAGCTCATCCTGGCAAGCTGGGACCAGGCCACCAAGCTGAGGGGGCTCATCCGGGGCTGTGTGTGGACTCAGTCGGTGGCGTTCTGGCCAGGTGGACTTTGAAATGCCAGCACCCAGGCACTCTTGACCCTTGGCACCTTTGCCCAGGTCACTCTGCCTAGCTGTGGCTGCTTCAAAGGGCAGCGATTTGTGACAGGGACCAGCTGGGCCCTTGCACATGTCGGGGCTCCCATCCTGCTCCAGCCCCGGAGTCAAGGAGGCCGCATTGGCAGCCGGCAGCGGTGACAGCCAATAGGCAGCCAGCCTGTTGCTAAGGTCACTGGTGAACCTTATTTGGTGACATCCAGCTGACCCTGCCTTAACCTCTGAGAACCCTGGGAAACGCGAACCACAGATGTGAAATGAACGTCTCAAAACCACAGCTTCATTTCCTTTGAGAAAAGATTTGGCTCTCCCCTCTAGCCTGCCTCTCTTGGGCTGGACGCCTTTTGTGCAGCAGCTTGCAATATTGAGGGAGAGAAGTCGGGGCAGCCTAGGCAGGGACAGAGGGCAGGGCTACTGCACAGGGGCCTCTGGATCCAGCAAGGACCTTGTGTTCTCACGCAGGTGGCTGCCGGCCCCTGCCCAGGCATCCACGATCACACCCCGAAGTGTTCCCGGCCCCACTTCCTGCAGCCTTGGGAAGTGGCTAGTATGAGGAAGACCTGCAAGGCGCAGGGAGGAAGTGGGCCTGCCCAGGCCCCCCGCATCTGCACCGGCCACATCGCTTCAGTGCAGCCTACGGCTCAAACGGTCGGCGGATTCAGTCTCTCACCTCCTTTGGGTGCATCTTCTAGCTTAACATTAAATGTGTAGAACTGTTGCCTCACCCCAGTGTGGGGGGGAAGCTGTGTCTTTGGTATTTCCAAAACAGTACAATTTCCTCCTGCTCATAGGGCACCTTTGGTCCCAGAACCGTGCTCACGCTTGTGGTCTCGTGGGCTCCTCACAAGCCCAGCTGGCCGTAACCGGGCCCTTGCCACATGTCGGGAGCACGACAGAGCTCAGAGAACTTGCCATCATCGTTCCCACTTCCCAGGAGAGAGAAACAAGGCACAGAGAGAGTCGGTAACCGTCTCAGAAGTCATGTGGCTCATGAAAGCTGGGGTTTTATCCCAGAGAGCCCAGTTCTGAAGTCTGTCCTATTATTTTCTGCTACGTTGCCTTTCAAGGCGCAGACACCAGAACAAATGTCGTTCGCAGGTGACAAGGTAAAGCTGAGAGGACTGAAGGGTGCTGTGGGCTGAAGTCACGGCTGCTTTCCTAGTCCACGTGTCCTCCAGAGGACCATCCGCCACCATGCATCCTTCACTGTCCCCCTTGTTTGGTATCACGTGCAGCTTGTCTCCTGACCTGTCAGTTAAAAGTGGCCTTTCTTTTCCATGCAACCCAGGGAGCTAAGTGGCCCAGCCTTTCTGGAAGAGACTATGTGAGCCCATCTGTCAGATAAGCGGGGCAAAGCCAGGGCCACGGAGAATGTGCCATAGGACACCCTCCCCCATGCCCCCCACCTTCCCCTGCTAAGCTTGGGGCCTCAGAAGCCCCCGAACCCAGGACAATGGGCAGGATGGACCCGGCCTGTCTTCATGCAACTGTGCAAGTGCAAGGGGTGCAATTTAATTTTTATTTAGAGTGGGGAGAGAGAAACATGTATGGTTGTCTCTCTTGCACCCCCCACTGGGGACCTGGCCTGCAACCCAGGCATGTGCTCTAGACTGGGAATTGAACTGGTGACCCTTTGGTCACTGCTGAGCCACACTAGCCGGGGCAGAATGCTTACTTTTGGGGGCACCTACCAAGTGTCAGACACTATTCCAAGCATTGGGGATGCAAGAGTGAACAACATGGACCAGGTTCCAGGCCTCACAGGTTTAGTTCCAGCACCAGTGGGGGAGACTGGCATGGTCACAGGGAGAGCTGGGCACGCAGGGCGCAGCGGCTCGGCCTTTATCTGAGGAGCCTGTGGGGTTGGGGTGTAGGGCGGCCCTTCCTTGAAGATCAGAGAGATGGTGTGGAGGTGTGGGTAGGGACAGTTCTTGGCCCTCCTCTCCCCTGCATTCCAATCCCTTCTGGAAACTGGCTTGCATGAAAGCTGCTCTGCTGGTGTCAAAATTGCTGTGCACGGGGGGCCCTTGTCGACATCTGCTCCCAGTGTTTCTGCCGGACTGAGCAGACTCACGGGTGAGCTGGGGAGGCCAGAGGAGAGAGGGCTGGGGCGGGGGGTTGATCTTTGATCCTCAGCTGAACTCAGGCACCTCCAGTCCTCATTGCAGCCCTGCCCATGAGTGTGAGGGAGCCCCAGGGGGTGGGGCATGGGGGCGGTGGGGTTGGGGATGGGAGGGCAGCCCATAGTGCAATAAACTGCTGGTGAGAAATGCCTAATTCTGAGAAACCTTTTCAGATTGAACATTTTCACCTTAACCAAGAGTGGGGCCCTTCCTAAAGTACCTCTGAAAAGTTTTGCAACCTGAAGCGTGAAATTAGCCTTTCCTAGAAAGGAAACCCTCAGGGGGCCACAGCAGCTGGATAGCCTCAGAGGAAGCTGGAGCAGCGAGGGGCCCTCCCGCTGGGCCTGGCTGCCAGCGAGGAGGCCCAGGGTCAATGCCCCTCAGCCAGGCTGCTCACGAAACACCTGGAACACCTTGTGGCCTCCAGTAACTAGGCGTCTGCTCCTTCCTCACCCACGGGACTCTCCCTGTGGAAAAGGAACCCCGGCACCGGCGGTTTCAAGTCTGTGATTTCCAGTTTCATTTTCCAGTTTCCATTTAGCAGCATCTCTGCCAACTCTCTACTCCCACGAGGCGCCACAGAAGAGCTGAGGGGAGGAAGAGTGTCCCTGCCAGCATCCTGCTCCCTGGGGCTTGCAGAGGGCGGGGGCTGGCCGAGTCCCCGGTGGGAATGGTTGGTAAAACGCAGATTCCTGGCCCCCAGGCTCAGAGGTGGTGGGTTTGAGCCCGTCAGGGATTCCGAAATGACCTCTGGGCCCCAGCATGGCAGTCACAGCCTCAGAGCAGTCACAGCCTCAAGCCACCGGAGCAGCCAGAGCCAGCTGAGCACAGTCTACCACCCTCTGAGGCTCTCCCCGCAGCATGAGCCTGCAGAACTTTCTCTGGAGCCTTTGCCCCTGCCCCACCATCCCGGGGCGCTGCTCAGATGTCAAGTCTTTGGCACTGGAGGTCTGTAGGGAGCCCAGGCCACAGTCTTCACACAGCTCCTCTCCTACCCACCCTTCAATTTCCCTTTGCGGTGCTTATTTGTAATAGGTACTAATAGAAACAAAACAAGAAGGAGAATTTCTGCTAAGAGCCCTCAGGTGCCCTGGCACTTCTCCCTTGCCCTGTTTGTTTGTGATTTATTGCCAGCCTAGTTGAAGGGCGTGTACATCTGTTTTGCCCCATGTGTGTGTGACCGTGGGTGGGCTGGGCCTTCCACTGTACCCTTGTCCTCGTCTGCCCTTGGAGAGAGCAGGTGGGCAGGTCCCCAAGCCTGGCAGATGTAGACTTTTCCTAATCTCTAGGGCAAATTTGTTCTTCAGTGTTTCTACTATCAGTGTTTGATCAATCATTAATGAAAGTTGCAGTAAAAAGTTATCCTTCTCAGTACTGGGCTATAAAGGTTCTTAAATAAACCCTTCTGTGGAGGAGGCCTCAAAGCCGAGAGAGAAGGGTCTTGTGTCTGTAGCTGGAGTTGGAGGCAAACTCATTTTTAATCAGCGGGGACAGACGTGAACTTCAGTAACCTGAGTGGCTGTGGCCTCTTGCTCCACCTCGCGCTGCTGGTGAAGCTGGCTGTGCCCTGACTCCAGGGCCAGGTGGCAAAGGTGGGGAAGGAGGCTGCAGTTGAGCTGAAACATGGGGGCCTGGGAGGCACCTGCACAGGTGTGACCGCTGTGGCACATGTGTGACCGCTATGGCATGGCTCGGATGCCAGGGCCGATGGCAGTGGGGGATGCAGGGCAGCCCCTGGGTTCCACAGAGCTCACGTGATGGAGGGAGCCTGTTGCCAGTACCTGGGCTCCTTCCTGCTGACCTACAGCCAAGCAGGGCAGAGTGGCACCTGGGATGGGGGAGGAGGCCCACTTCTCATGGCAGCAGGAACGGAAGTGGCTGCTCCTCCCAGGGCGCAGCAGGGGTCAGCGCTGTGGGGCCCCAACTCCTCTGCCAACTCCCCTGCCAACTCCCTCATGGAGGGGACGGTGGTTTTGCCCTTGATGGCCTGAGGTCCGCTCTGACAGACAGGTTGCAGAATCTGGCTCTAGGAGCTGAATCAACCATTATCAGGGGTAATGGGAGGCCCAGCACCAGCTCCAAGAAGCCAGAACATCAAGGCAGGGCATGGGGACCTGGGCCAAATGCAGCAGGACCAACAATCATAGGGGCTTAGCTGTCGTAACCCTCACTGCAACCACACCACTGACAGCATCGTCCCAGATACCTGTGTGCTCCCGAGGACACAGCTGAGACATGAGGCATCAGAGAAGGTGGGAGAGGTACTCACTTCTCTGCTACCTTCCAACCATAACCCGGCCCACGCCGGTACCACATTTTCAGGCCCAAGGGATTGATGGGCATTTTCAGGGAAGTGTAGCCCAGTGTAGGTGCAGGGTAGTGAAATCAGGTGTCAGAAATTGCTCAAAGGGTTGATGTCCGGGACCGAGATGGACTTGTTCTGGGTGGCCCCGGGGGGTGGGGGAGCAGCCTTGAGAGACAGGCATGAGGAAGAAGCTTCCAGTGGGTCCAGTGTGGTCTCCAAAGACAGGCAGATACACGCACGTACACACCGGCTTTTCTGAAAGAGGACAGGAAATGAACGGAAAGATACGCACTCAAATTTTGACAGCAGCTGTCTCTGGCTGGTAAGATAATGAATGATTTAAGTTTTCTCCCTTTTTGCTTACCACTAGTTTCTAGAATGTCCATAGTATACTCAAATTACTTTTTTAGCATGGTAAAATATACATTTTACCACTTTAAACATCTTTAGGTGTGCGAGTCAATGGCATTACATTTTTTGTTAAATATTTTTTTATCCTCCCAGGAAGACATTTTTTCCTTGCTTTTTAAAGGGAGAGGAAGGGAGAGAGTGAAGCATCGATCAGCTGCCTCCCACAGGCGCCCAGACCAGGGATTGTACATGCCTGGACCGGGAATCGAACCCGCAGCTGTTTGGCTAAGAGATGATGCTCCAACCAGCTGGACCACACCAGCCAGGGTGCCTGTCGTTCCCTACACACCTTGCTGTGCTGCTCCAGGAGTTTTCATCATCCCCAACATAACTGCAACCTTGTTCCGTTAACTCCCCACTCCCCGCAGCCGCCATTCTACTTCCCGTCTTTGTGGCTTTGACCACTCCAGGATCCTCACAGGTGTGGGGTCATACGATATTTGTCTTTTTTGGTCTGACTCATTTCACTTCTTGGCACAGTGTTTTCAAAGTTCATCTACGTGGTAGCATGTGGCAGAATTTCACTCCTTTTTAAGGTTGAATAACATTCCACTGTGTGTGTGGATTCCCTCCACCTGCCAACGGACATTTGGGTCGTTTCCACTTGTCGGTGTTGTGAATGAAGCCGGTATGAACACAGGTGAACAAGAGATCCTGCCCAGGATCACTTGCGTATATGCCCAGGATTGGAGTTGTTGGATCACGTGGTCATTCCATGTTTAGCTTTTTTAGAAACTGCCACACTGCTTTCCACAGTGACTGCATCAGTCTACACGCCCACCAGCCATGAACAAGGGTTCTAATTTCTCCATAGCCTTGCCAACACTCACATTTTCTGGTTTTTTTGATAACAGCTATCCTAAAGGGTGTGAAGAAGTATCTCACAGTGGCTTTAATTTGCATTTCCCAAATCCAAACAACTTATTTTTAACAAAAACAACTTATTTTCATTTGCATTTCCTTAGTCCAAACAACCCAATTCTATGTGAAATTCATTGTCCTTTGCTTCCTGGTAAAACAGACCTCTCTCCCTCTTTTGTGCTTATCCTCTACATTGTTTTTTAAATTATGTTAAAATACACATGAGATAAAATTGACCATCTTAATCATTTGTTAAGTATTGTTAAGCAAATTCACATCATTGTGACTTAACACAAATTACTTTTATAATCCTAAAAATAAACAAAAGTCTACTTAAAAACAAAGCAAGCAATGGATCCTCAGCCCCTAGGGTGCTCACACACTTTGGCTTAGTCCGGGCAGGGACTTGTACCCACCCACCAAGCCCCTCCAGTGTGCCAGGTTCTGGGCTTGGCAGGAGGCTCCAAGGTGCCCATAGTCTGGTCTCTGCCCCTGAGTTTCAGCCTCTGTCCGGAGCAGTCATGCCCAAGGCTGCTGGGTCCAGAGGGCCACCCTGTTGTGCGGACACTGTGCTGAGAAAGGCAGCACAGAGGTGGTATGGCTGGGCCTCAAAGATGAGATGTCCGCACGTGCAGAAAGGAACTGGGCTGTGGCAACACTGGTCACAACGCCGTTCCATGAGCATTTGTCTGTTTATGTTGTGTTCCTTCTTCGATGATAAGCTCTGAGCGAGCGGGGCCGGGTGGTCTTGTTCTCTAGGGGACCCCAGCACCGGCAGGACGAAATGAATACTTGCTGAATAAGTGAGTGGTTGAGGAGGAGAGGGGAGAAGTCTCCTCCCAGAATCTCGGCCCTGAGAGGCAGACAGCATGGCTGTGCTCCGAGGGGAAGGGGCTGGAGGGATGCATTCCACAGGTGATGGAGACAGGAGTGGGCCAGACTCAAGCACAGGGGCCCGTGGGGAAGGGGAGTCTGGAGATCCAGGTATGAGGGAATGGAAGGCCCTGGAGAAAGGGGAGGGGCTGGGAAGCAGGCCCACTGGAAGGAAAGGGGTCTCCCTTTTTTGTGAGACTCAGGTGGTGAACACGAAAAAGACAGAAAATGCCAGTTGTTGACAAGGGTGGGAAGCGCCTGGAACACTCACACACTGATTGAGAGTGTCCTCCTGCTATTATTCTGGGCTTCACATAGCACTCTGGTCGCTGGTTGGCTCAGGCTGCCGTTTGGGCCAATCAAGGGAGCCCCAACACCTGCACCTAGGCTACCACCAGACACGACATGTTCTATGTCCAGATTGATCTCCCAAAAGGGCCTGAATTCATGATGAGACAGGGCACAATCAAGAGCCCAGAGTTGTCTTTGCTCACCGGCCTCCAAAATGTCGACTTTGCCCATGTGCCTCCTTGCCTCTCATCTCAGGTCACGTAGCTGGCGGGACTTCTGTCAACAGAAGGCGAACCCTCGTGGGATGGGCACTGCCAAGGTCCCTCCACCCCACCCCTGAGCACTGTGGTGAAGTCCATGCATCAGGATGCTGACAGCCCCTCTGCCTAAGGGGCCTTCCTGCACTCCGGCTGGCCCCCAGCATCCGAGCCCCGAGTGGAGGTCTGAGACTCAGGTCACAGCCTTGCCCACCAGACACACAGCACATGGGCCCACTCATAGCCCCCACAGATCAGCTCTGCTTGACGCTTGCCCAGCTCAAGTCTGGGGGCAGGAAAATGCTGATTGTGTGTAGTTTGTATTTTTACTGCATCTTCCTTCTCAAGTTCAGGGACCCCATCAGTCACTGAGTTACGAAATGCCGCTTCGCTCACTGTGGGGACACAGACAAGTGCACGGCAGTCCCTGGGATGGGGCTGCAGTCCGGAGACAAGGACCGGCTGAACGCAGGAGCCTCGGAGCTGACTTGCTACCAGGGAGTGTGTCCTTAGGAGTCACATGGCATGCCCTCACTCTGAGTGCCACAGGAGCTCGGAAGTGAGAGGGGCCATGCAGGGGTGGGGTGGGCAGGGAAGACCCTGGAGCAGGGCGCCCAAGGTGGGGAGCAGAGGATAGAGGAGACCACCACCGGTGAGCAAAACAACACCTGGAACCTGCATGCACACCTGTCAGAATGCAAGAGCAGGCCAGGCCTGGCCCGTGTGGGAGGGCCCCACCGGCTGCCCTTTCACCCACAGACAGCAGGCCTCTTTCAGCCCCACCCAGGTCCCCAGGACACATGCTGCACTGTCCCCAGCCTGACCACAATCCCCACATGAGCCATGTCCTGTTCAGACTGGCTTAGAAACTGGGAAGTACCTGGCATGGGGCCCTCCACTTCCTCTACATGATTGCCTGAGGCTCCGGGGGGCGACCAGCAAGGGGTCATTTTTGTGGCTAGGAAATGTCTGTGGCAGCTGTGGACACCACAGGCCTTCCCTAGACCCAGAATTCTGAAGTGCAGGCCACATTCCCACTGATTCTCAGCTGCCTGAACTCCAGCTCCAATCCCTTGCTTCTTCCTGGTAGGCTCATCTTGGTGTGTGTGGGGGGGAGGGGGTAAAAGTTGTGTTTCCCGGGTCCATGAGGTGCCCTCAGACCCCAAATCCTCTAAGATCAAGGGCAGGACACTGAGAAACAAAGTAGCAGATACTCACTTGTGGTTTAGTTCAAGGCTTTTCAACCTTGGCTGCCCATCACAGCCACCTAAGAGCTTCTTAAAAGTACTCATGTCCAAATACATCAACAGACACTTTGCAAAGAGGGGATCTAAATGGCCAATAGACAGATGAAAAGGTGCTGGACTGCGTTAGTCATCAGGGAAATGCAAACGACACCACACTGTGAGGCCATGCCATTTCACCGGAGAAGCTTGCGTGAGAAAGCTCACGTGAAAAAGACAGAAAATAGCAATCACTGGCAAAGGTGCAGAACAACTGGCACCGCCTCACATTGTGGCAGGGAGTCGCTTTGGAGAGTCACTTGGCCTAAGGTGTTAAAGCTGAACGCACTCTATCCATACCTGCCCAGCAGTTCCGCTTCTGGGTCCGGACCCGATGGGAACGCCCCCACAGACACTGCTAAGATGCTCATAGCAGCAGTGGTTGGAAGAACCCCAACTGCAAACAGCCATCCAAATACCCTATGTCCGGTCAGCAGTACAACGGACAGGTAAACTGAGGAACATCCATATAGTCGGATGCCCTGCAGCAACGAGAATGAACTGATGACACAGATAAGCAACAGCTTGGGCAAATCTCACAAACACGATGCTGGGTGGAAGAAGATGGACCCAAAAGCACACCTACTGTGTGACTCCATTCATAGAAGGTCAAGATCGGAAACAGGTGAACCTAATTTCTGCCATTAGAAGTGAGAATGGCGATCACCCTTCAGAGCATAAGGGGATGCTGGCGCTGTTCTCTTCTTGATCTGGTTGCTGGTCACTCGAGGTAAGTTCACTTTGTGAAAATTCACTGTGCTTTGTTGCACTTAGGGTTTGTGCTTTTCCTTCCTTCCTTCCTTCCTTCCTTCCTTCCTTCCTTCCTTCCTTCCTTCCTCCCTCCCTCCCTTTTTTCTTTTCATGTATGTTATCCTTCTATATATATATATATATATATATATATATATATATATATTTAAACTCAGATCAATTCAGTCAGTATCTTTAGGGTGAGGATAAGACCCAGGCATCAAGATTTTTTTGAAATATTTTATTTATTTTTATTTTCCAAGAGAAGGGAAGGGAAGGAGAAACAGAGGGGGGAAACTTCGACGTGCAGAGGTGCAAGAAAAACATTGAAACATCTACCAGTTGTCTCTTGTGCATCCCCCACTGTGGGGGGATCTGGCCCACAACCTAGGCATGTGTGCTGACCAGGAATCGAACCAGTGACCCTTCAGTTCACAGGCTGGTGCTCAATCCACTGAGCCACACCAGCCAGGGCATTATTTTTTAATATAATAGGTGATTGTAATGTGCAGCCAGGATTGAAAGCCACTGGCTTAATTTCTCAGGCAAAACAGATCCACTCAAAGGCCTCAAAGGGCCCTGACAAAAGGCACTTCCAGCCTGGTGGAATGAGATGCTGGGGAGGCGGAGCGAGTAAGAGGTCCCCCCTGTGCTGAGGTGAGCAAGCCTCCTGCACGGGCATAGGAAGTACTGGAGCATGCTGTTGTAATGTGTTTCTTCCCTGACAGTGGCTGTTGAAAGCTGGTTGCATCAGTTTGGTGTATAAGGGGAACAAGGTGGGCCCCAGCCCCACCCCACGGCAGCGGCTCACTCAGCACAGCTGCTACAGGGTCATTTATAGAGAAGTGGCAGCTGGGCTTCCCAGGGAGGGCTACCAGGGCCACCAGGGCCAGACACGCTGCCCAGGCTCTGACACCTGGTGGGGGGAGGGGAGGCCATAGGACTCACTCAGGGTGTCTATGTTTGTGGGTAACACCCAACTCTGGGTTCCAGATGATGCCCAAACTCCCTGCCCCCTGGGTCCAGATTAGGAACTTGCAACATCGCGCTGAGGACCGCATTGCCCTTGGCTCAAGTGCCTGAGCTGAGACTATTCCTTCCTCTTCGTGCGGTTTGTGGCAGCCACCTTTGCAATGGCCAGCCTTCAGCATACTCTGGTCAAACTACATGCAGCTTGGCCAGGCCAGACCATGGGCTTACATATGACACAGGTGTTCTGCCTCCCTGGGCCCCAGCCATCCTCCCAGAAGTGCATCGACCTTTTGCTGCAGGAGGCGCCATGCAGAGGGGCCTCAGAAGCTTCCCCCAGCCCTCCAGGGCCCTCCACCACCGGGCTGCAGGCTTGCCCCCGGCTGTGTCCCTGCATGTCCACCTCCCAGCATCGCGTCTGCAGGGCAAGAGTAGACAGGAAGGGGCCTGGGTCCCATGCACCTTTGCCGGGAGGGACGCTTGCTGGGGCCTCACAGAGTGGCGTGGGCTGGAGGAACACAAGCTAAACTGATAGAGGTTACATCACTCGAGGGAAGCCACCAAACATTAAAAACTAACAAATCTGACTCCAACTGCCCAGCCCCCACTCCCCAAATTAAATAAAAAATTCCCTAGAAGTAAATGAATCAGGAATAAGGAAGCTGGGGTATGAGTGCCTCCCCACCCCTTTCCTGGCTTCAGTCCCCTCCCTGTGAAATGGGGGTTCCTCCCAGGCCTTTCCTCTTGCCCAGGCAGGCTGAGGGGTCCTGGCTCTGTCCGGGAGGGCCAGCCCTGGACTGCCCCTGGCTGGGGCGTTACCTCTCCCGTCTATGAAATAATACCACAGTGGCAGCCCCTGCCAGCCAGCCAGAGGGGCACTACCCCTTCCTGTTGTCTGGTTTAACAAGCATTTAAAAATATTTCCTTTTTGTGCTTCAGGAAATGGGTGGCCAGAAAGAATTCTCGATTCTATTTTTTCCCTAGAGGTACGTAACATGCGCTTCAAAGGGGTATGCAGATTAAACACAACCTCGGGCCAGCGGGGAGCGCCCTGGGTGACCTTGGAGGTGGCCCAGGTCTGCCGGGCTCCAGCTGCTCCTCGGGGTGTGAGGTGCATGAGGTGTGACAGCGCAAGGCCGTGGGCCCCTCTGGCAGCCAGCTTGTCCTCGTTGCAGACCAGGGCACCACGCTTGTCAGAGCAAAAGCGTCAAAGAAGTCTCTGGCCTGAAAGTACAGAGGCCTGGCTAGTGGGTCTGACCTGAGGGACAGCTGTCACATCTGGGGAATCCCACCCACCCACAGCCTGGATGTCCCCCAAACATGCTCTTCACCTTGACCCAGTAAGGATCTGCTTTCCAGGAAGGACAACTAAAACTGCTGATGCTTCCCAGTCTACAAGTCATCATAAATTCTCTCTCCGGGTTTCCTTTTACTTACCTGCTAAACTTTCCTTCTCAAAACGCGCCAGTAAGTAACACTTCCCCATCCAGAGGAGTCACTAGTCCAGTGCCCTCTATGATGTATTATTGTTAAAACCAGAAAGTAAATTTAAAAAACCCCCAAGTAACCCAGAGATGTCACTGAGGTCTGACTCAGGACTCCCAGGAGGGGCTCCTGGGCCCACTCAGGGACTATTCTTGTTATAGATGCAAATCAGAAAGAGTTTCTGGGTGTGGTTGCAGTCCCAGAGGTAACAGATGCGCACTCCAAGGGCAGCACGGAGCGGGCCGAGGGAGGGCCTGGGCTGGGGGAGGCAGCCTGGGCGGAGAAGCCCCCAGGAGCCGTGGCCTGAGGGAGGGTGGGGTGGTTAGTAGAACTACAGAGAGCTACAGGAACAGGCTGCTGGGAGGCGTTGTGGCTTTAGGGTAACAGACACTGACCCTGCTGACTTGAGGCCCAGCAAGGGAGGGAGCTGGGGATAAAGCACCCCAACATTATTCTGCGATCTCCTTCAGGGGCTTCTATTGGCTGTAGGCAGCTGGAAGCCCGAGGATGTGAGTCCGGTGGCTGCAGTCCATAGAGGTCAGGCTGGGGGAGGTAGGGGAGAGAGGGTAGGCAGCAGACAGGGCCAGGGCAGAGGGGGAATACCTGCACAGTCATCTGGTTTAACCATTTAAAAGGAGTCACTTAGAAGTTAATATACTAGAGTGCAGCGCCCTCATCACAAAAAATGTGTCAAGGGGCAGCCAGGGACAGAGGTGACCATGAAAAAAGATTTAAGGAATCGTATCCCAGTGATCCTGGCCTCCATCCTGGAGGGACAAATAGCTCTACTTAGCTTAATAATTTTGAGGCAAACATGTATATTTTAAGAAAGGTAAAATGTGGTCACTGTACTACTTAACAGAGCTCAACAGGGCAGGGGGATGTGAACACGCTTAGAGTTTTCTCCACCCAAAAGCAGTGCAATGGGCCCTCCGTGAAACAGCCATTCGTGCCCGATCTCCTTTGTCTCCCAGGTGCCATTAACACACCAGTCAAGAAATACCATGGGATGAACCCTCTGGAGCAGAGAGAATGGTGGAGACATGGGCATAGGAGGGATTCCAGCAAACTCTGGGAGGCTGGGAAGCAGACGGAGGCATGGCAGCTGCCTTGAGGGATGCTAGTCCCTCAGGGGCCTGCAGGGCGGATGCCCACAGGAGGGAGGCAAGCCGCTATATCTCCCAGACCCTGGAAGGGCTCAGACCCCGGGGGTAGGGGGAAGACCAGGTATGATGATGGTGGGGGTCAGGTATTGGAGCAGGTAGGGTAAGAGACCAGGGAAACTGGTTGGAAAACTCCCAGGCCCCACTCCACTCACTGTGGCGCACAGCAAGAGACCAAAGACACTGAGCCGAGAGACTCAGGCAGAAGAGAGGCAATGGCCACTCGGATGAAAACCGAAAGGTGAGGGCTGAGTCTGGGCAGGAACAGAGGACTCAGCGTCCTCCCTCTTCACACCCTTCCCTGCCCCAGGCATACAATGATCACCCCATACTAGAGCATGGTGAGTTTAACACATGGCTGCAATTTTTAAAATTTTTCTTCCATTGAAAGGTGGGGCTTTGTTTCCTTCCTGGAACCTGGTGAGGCTGTGCTACGGTGGAAGTGATGCTACCTGATGGCCAAGGCCAGGCCAGAACAGGCCACGAAGCTTCTGTGAGGCTGGCTGGGAAGTTTGCACTGCAGCCCTGAGCCACCCCACAGGAGGTCCGTCTCCCAGGCGTTGTGTGAGACCGGCCATGGGTCATCTTTCTGATCACTAGGCCCAGAGGAGGCCAGTCTTCCAGCTCTCCCAGCCAAGGGAAGAACCCTCTTGGGGTGGACCCTTTGGCGCCGGCTCTTCTACCTCCCACGCGGTGGTTCCGGTCCTCCCGGCCTGGGCCCCAACCCTGCGGCACAGAGGAGAGTTGTGCCTTTTCTGAATTCCTGATGTGCAGCCTAATAAAATGGTCGTTTATGCTGCTAGGTTCTGGTGTGGCTGGTCCTGCAGTCACAGATAAGTCGAACAAGGAGTTGAAATGCTTCTCTAGAGAAGCTGAATGGCTCAGGTCTTAATGGGCAGACACCTCCCCACCCCCCAACATTCCGGCCGGCACAAGGCATTTGGCAAAGTCTACAGACAATTTTGGTTATCACAGCTCTGGGAGGGGGTTCCAACTGGCACCTGGTGGGCAGAGTTCAGAGATGCTGCTAAACGTTCCATAATGCACCAGAGCCTGACACAGAGAAACCCTTCGGCCCCAAAGATTAATAGTGCCAAGGTCGAAAACCTAGTTCTAGAGGAAAGGGTCTGATATTTAGAGGCCCGCTATCCAGAAGACCAGTTGCTGCCTGCAGAGAGACACCGGCCGGTAAGTTCTCCCCGAACACACATTTTAATTTAGCGTTTTATTGCTTCATCCATAAATAAAACAGCCAGCCAGGACCTCTGATGTTTGAGGAAAGCTTCCAGTAGGAGAGAGAGAGAAAACAAACACAAAGGGGAAACAAAGACAATATAGAGAATGGGAGGCTATTAAAACAATTAGACAAATAAAAAAATACATAACACTTTCAAAGGGATAAGAGGGAGATAGCAGGTCCCTAGAGTAAGAGTGCGAGATTATGAAAAAGGGACCATCAGAAAACAAGAATGAGGACTTGTGTATTACAAATAGGAAAGCCAAAATTAAAAAAAAAAAAATCAGCAGAAGACTTGGAGGATAAAGCAGGTTTCCCTAGGAACTAAACCCAAAAGGCAAAGGGAGGAAACATAAGAAAAAAACACTTGTTAAAAATTGGAAGGTTAATCCAGCAGCCCAACGGATACCATAGAGGGGGATTATGAAAGAACTAATACAAACTTTTTCCCACACACAAGGACACAGAACACACTCCTTAGTGCAGCGGTGAGGAACGTGGCCACATTCACTATTGATTTGACCCAAACTCACATCGTATTCGTATCGGAGGATGAGGAGTGGAGATGAGAGTGGCTTTGTGGCGAAGTGCAATTCCCATCTCACCACAGGAAGTCCCCAGATGTCTACAACTGGCAAATCAAGAAACAGCAATATACACAGAAATAGAAACTAATAAGAGGGTTGAGAGAGGTATCTCTAGAGAGAGTGGGACTGAAAAAGGAGGGGAGGGGATTTGGATCCTGAGCCTCTCTGCACTACTGATATTTAAACCACCTGCATGCATTATTTTAATACATTCGAGAAGAGCTGAAATGAGTACAGTAAAAAATTGGCATGTGATGAAATTAAATTAATTTGTTTGGGAAATTCCCTCATGTGGACGAGCCACGCCCTGAGAGTGCTCAATAAATCGGCAAGGTCGAATGCCAGCGGCGTTAATGCCGCGTTTCTCCTGAAGGCGCTGAGCAGTAAGGCAGGGGTGGGGGTGGGGATGCATGGGGAGCGGGAGTGACTGCCCAATGCGCACAGCAGCCCTTTCCCAGCAGGGAGTACTCCCCTGGGGACCCTGCTCTTGACCATGGACCCTGCCAGGCTGCTGAAGAGAGGGAGGAGCTGGTTGTCCTTTCAGGAGGGCTTCTGGGAGTTCACTAGTGGTGTGCGTTGGTTTGATGCGCCTTCACGTGGCCTGTTTATGATTCCGCTGATGCTGTTTTAATTCACCTGTTTATGGCCAAGGGGGGAAGCTGTTTTTTGGAGTGTAGTTGTTTTGACATAAGAATGAAGTGAGTTGGTTCAGGTGTCCTCACCATCAGGAAGTCATCATCTGTCGCATTGGTCAGCACTCAGCAGTAGCTCAGCGGCTGGGAAGCCCTGCCTGGGGCTCAGCCACATGGGTGGACCTGTGGAGCAGCCCCCGCAGCCGGCATTCATTCACCCAGACGTAAATGCTGTGAGTTTCTGAGGAGTACCTGAGTGTTTTGATCTGGGCAAGGCAATTCTTTGCTGACTTAAAACCTCTCTGAAAACCTTTGGGGCATAAGCTCTTGCCTCTGTGAAGGTGACTCTGATTGACAGTGACAAAAGCCATGCGGTAGCCAAGAGGGAGATCACCTTGCCCTTCAAACTGGCCCCATTGTCTCCTAGCTGCATGCTCCAGCAACAAAGGACTCTCACTCTCTGCTCTGGCAGCTGGACATCAGCTCTCAGGTGGCTAAGCATAAAGGTGCACCTCAATTAAACTTGGACTTTTCCCCTTTTATCTCCCCTTGCCTGGAACATGAGTATAATTAATCCATCATTGCCCTTGATAATGGTATTTTTACTCACTTATTAAGAGATATTAGCCTGTGTGCTATTGATTTGTGCAATTCCCTCAGTGAACCCGTGTTAATTAAACTACTAGCAAGGAGAATCCAGTCTCTGAGCATAATTTTACTCCCCAAAACCAAATAACTAGAATTCCCTACCTTTCCTACTCTGGGCGTGGACAAAGATCCTGGGGTTCTAAGGGTGGGTGAGGAGGCCAGTGCAGGGTTGGAGTCTCAGGACCCCCCTGGGATGTGCTGGAGAGAGGATGCCTAGCAGCCAAACGTGACCACACACGCTCAGTGTCACTGAGGGACAGGTGGGCCTGGAGGCACTAACTCTCGTAGCAAGGGCTCCCCCACCCAGGAGGGGCAGCAGTGGGCACCATGCCTGCAGGGGCTTGAGCCTTACCTCCGAGGTACACCCTTTGGGCACCAGCCCTTGGGCCTAACAGACTTTTGTTGCCCTTTCCCTCACCCACTGCTTTTCCTATTGCCCCACCTCCTGTCTCTGCCCTCCGTCCTCCAGAGCCTGCCTGCCAATTGCACTGCAGTGTTTTATTTTTTTAACCTTTTCCATTGTTACTTCCTTTTTTAAGTTACATCATCATTATATAAGTATTCCATGTAGAAAAATAAGAAAAAGTTGAAAGTCACTCATAATTCTACCAGCCAAATTAAAAAAAAAAACAAACTATTTGTTTATAAATTTCCAGAATGTTTCTAGGTCAATACGCAGGTAAGTACACTATTACTGGTCCACATCTCATCTGGGTGCCCATCTGCTGAGCGCTCACCATGTGCCCAGACCCTGTGCTGGGGCCTTCAGCTGCATGAATTCCACTGAATCCTCACAACGCCGGGAAGCCACTGTTGCTATGTCGTTTTCACAGGCAGGAAGCAGAGGCTGAGGGAGGTCACATCACTTGCCTGAGTTCCCAAACTGGTTAAGAGACTGATCTGGATTTCTACCCTCCAGGCTGAGTCCAAAGCTATTTTCCTTGCATGTTTTTGGAAGCTTTTTCCAGTTTTCTTTTTCTTGTTTTGAACTTAGCAATATATGCAAACATCCTTCTTGTCAATAAATATGCACCGTGGTCATTCTGCTGCGTGACATGTCCTTTGTGGATGTGCCAGATTTGAAACGGCCGATTCCATTTTGCTGGACTTTCTGCTGTTTCCTTTCTTCCTATTGCAAACAATGCAGTTATAAATATCTTTGTGCGTACACCTTTGCACAAATGTGATTGTTTTCTTTTGCTTTTTAAAAGATTTTATTTATTTATTTTTAGACAGAGGGGAAGGGAAGGAGAAAGAGAGGGAGAGAAACATCAATGTGTGGTTGCCTCTTGCTCACCCCCTACTGGGGACCTGGCCTGCAACCCAGGCCTGTGCCCTGACTGGGAGTTGAACTGGTGACCTTTTGGTTCGCAGGCTGGCACTCCATCCACTGAGCCGCATCAGCCAGGGCTGATTATCTTCCTAGGATCAACTTTGGAAGGTGAAATTGCCTGGTCAAAACCTAGACACATTTTTCTTTAATTTACTTTTTAAAAAGATTTTATTTGTTTATTTTTAGAGAGAAGGGAAGAGAGGGAGAAAAAGAGGGAGAGAAACACTGATGGGAGGAACATCAATCGGTGGCCTCTCCCACATGTCCTCGCCAGGACCCCGAATCCTGCCCATGTGCACTGACCGGGAATTGAACCAGTGACCTTTCACTTTGTGAGATGACGTCCTACTCACTGAGTCACACTGGTCAGGGCTGGACATATTTTTAAAAGCTGCCCCTTTCCAGTCACATCAGCAGTACACAGCAGCACACATTTCCCCACATCCTTTATTAACTATTTCAGTTCTTGAAATTTGGATGGTGATTTAACACAGACTCAGAGGACCTCCATGCTGGAAGCATCCTACTATATCCTTTTGGATCTAGAACCAAACCAATATACTTAAAAAAAAAAAAAAAAAGGCCCAGACACTCCACCAAGGCCTGCCCTGACTTCCGCAGGTCCAGCAGAACCTCAGGGAGAGCCAGTGAGGGGCGGGGCCTGGAGGGGGGCGGAGCAGGAGGCCCAGGCTGAGGCCCACAGTGGACGGTGTGGGGGAGGTCGCAGTGCTTTCCTGGTCTCCCTGACTGCACAGGCACCCCGATGATCCACTCCTCCATGCGAGCTGTCCTCACTGTCCCCAGTGCCCACGCTCTATCCAGGAAGTCAACAGAAGTCTCTTGGACCTTCACTTTACCCAGTTGCCAACGCTTCGGCACTCTGGTCTTCCCTGAATCCCTTCCAAGACCCTTTAAGTTGAGAAGTCCCAAACCAGACAGGGTCTTATTGTTCTCTTACCTGGCCACTGCTTTCTTCCAATAGGCCGCAAACTTTGGCACCTAGAAAAAAGGGGGAGGGAGTGAAAGACTGACGCAGAGCACAGAGGGAGGCCTCTGGCCAAGCAGGCGGGGCGGAAACTGAGTGAGGTGTGCTCACCAGGGGCAAGTTCTTCAGAAGTCACCGAGGTAGGAGGTGACTACACGCTGGTCCAGGGCAGACACAGGCACCGTGACTGCCACACAGGGGGCCTCTGTACTGGGGGCATTTCTTTCTCACTAGCCTGTTAATGCTGCCGCACTGGCAGGAAGCCCAGTGCTCTTCCCATCTTGTCTCAAGGCCTTGTATAAACAGCATGTGGCCTTTCCATACATTTTTATCCATGTGTCCATTCATCAGCTATTTACCGAGCACCGAGTATAGGACAGGCACTGTCCTTACTTCTGGGGGTACAGCAGCAGACAAAACATACAAAACCCCCTGCTGGGAAAAACCAACAACCAGATAAATAAATAAATGAAATATTTAGTAGTCAGAGGAGGTAAGTTCTCTGGAGAAAAAATAAAGTAGGGGGTTGGGGGGATGGAGTTTGGAGCAGGAGGTGGGAAGAAGTGCCAAAATTCTAAATAGTGAGGCCAGGGGAGCTCAGACATCTGAGAAGGTAAATTACAAATAAAGGCCTGAAAGAAATGAGGCCACAAACCCTGAGAATTAATCGGAAAGCACCTTTCCAGATGAAGGGAACAGAACGCGCCAAGGCCCAGAGGTGAGCCTGCCTGACACGGAGGGGATCAGTGGGGAAGGTGGTGTGGCCAGAGTCCAGGGAGCAAAGGGAAGAAAGGCAGGGAACCAGAGACGGAGTGAGAGGTTCCAGAGTGTGCAGAGCATTAAAAGAAGGCCCTGCATGAACTTGGGCTTTGAAACAGATTAGAGCCACTGGGAAGTTTCACAGAAAAGTGGCATGGTGTGACTGGCGTTTCAACAAGATCAGTCGGGACGCTTGATGGAGATAAGTTGGGGAGCAGAGGCAGAACACAGGCAGAAATCCTGGCAAGAGGCAAAGGTGGCTTGGACTCAAGAGGTAGAATGGGGGCTGAGATGTGTCAGCTTCTAGAAAGCAGAGCCAACGGGATCTGCCGATGGACTGAAGTGGGGTGTGAAATCAAGGAGTCGAGGAGGCCTCAGATGTTCGGCCTGAGCAAAGGGGTGGATGGAATTGCTGTCACCGAGCTGCAGAAGCTGCTGATGGAGCATGTTTGGAGGAAGATAAGGAACTCCATTTCAGGCGTGGTAAGTGGGAGATTTCTTTCTGATGTCCAAGTGGAGAGGCCTGTAGGCAGGTAGATATCTGAGTCTTAGGCTCAGAGGAGACGTCTAGGCTGGAAATAAAGATTTTTGAGTGCTCAGTAGGTAGGGTTTGTTTTTTGGGTTTTTTTTTTTTCATTTTTGACCTGAGGACATTTTTTCATTGCTTTTAGAAAGAGAGGAAGGAACAGAGAGAAACATGTGGAAGAGAAAATTGTTTGGTTGCCTCCTGTACGAGCCCGGACCCGGGATCAAGCCCGCAACATTTTGGTTACGGGATGCCACTCCCACCAACTGAGCCACCCCAGCCAGGGCTGGCGGGTAGCTTTCTAGGATGAGACTGCCAAGGGGGTGACTGTGAACAGAGACACTGTCCAAGGACAAATCCCCACTCAGTTGCTCAGCCAGGGAGACTGAGAAGGAGCATCGCCCTGGTTGGTGTGGCTCGGTTGGTTGGAGTGTCACCCTGTAACCCAAAAGGTTTTGGGTTTTTATCCCCGGTCCTGAGGCACGATCCCTGGTCCTGGTGTGTACAGGAAGCAACCAATTGATGCTTCTCTCTTGTGTTGATTTCTCTCTCCCATCCTCTCTCTCTAAAAGCAATGAAAAAAAAAATGTCCTCAGGTGAGGATTTAAAAAAAAAGAAAAGGAGTAGCAAGTACAATAGGAGGGAAACCAGGAGCAAAGCCTTCAAGGAGGACAGGGCAATCCACTGTGATCGGTCATGCCATACAAGGACAGAGTATTAACAACTGGAGTTAGCATCTTGGAGTCACACGTAATCCCCGTCAAGGGCAGATTCACTGGAATGGCTGGGAGGAGAACCTGACTGGAACAGGAGCTGAAGTCATGCGCTGGGGGACAGAGTGAACTGGCCGCAGCAGAGGTGCTGGAAGCTAAGGGAAAAGGGGTGAGAAGATAAATTGCCTCTACCGTCCCTCCACTCAGTTATAAAACATTCATCACAAAGCTGGCGCTTGCACAACGCCTGTAAGCGGCAGCCATGGTTACCGAGCTTGGACCAGGTGCCCCAGGTAGCTGAGCTTCATGCAGCTCTGGCCCCAGGGGCTGGCTCTCTGCCTATTTCTAGACTCCCACGAAGTTATTCCCATGCTCTCACCATCACGTGCCCACAGCTTGGGGCTGCTCTGTTCCTACAAAGCAAGATCTTACTCGGGCTTTCTCCAGATGGTAAGTCAGAGGAGCAAGAGAGGCGGGGCCCTGCTCTCTGGAGCTTGCCTTCTGGTGGAGGAAGACAATCACCAAGGAAACAGATGAGCAGGCAGGCAAGCCACTTTGGATGCAGAAAAATGCAATGAAGACAATCACATGGGGTGAAGGTGGGGTAAAAATGTGGGAGTTCTCCTTCAGCCAGGTCGTGTGGTCAGGTGGCCTCTCTTGGAGATGACATTAAGACAAAACCAGGATGGCAGTGGCCAGCCAATTCTCCTCAAGCTGGTCCCTCCCCAGCTACTCTGCGGCTTCCAAACCTCCCAAGGCTGGGTGGGGCCTGGGGCATCTAAGCACAGGGCCAAAAGATGACATTCTCTCTCTCTCCTATCTCTAAAATTCACTGTGGGGATTTTTTTTTCTTCCAGATTACAAAAGACATGCATTTTTGGAGGAACTGGAAAAAACTGAAAACAGAAGAAAGTCACAACTCCAATGCCTAGAGATAACTACGTTCACATTTGGTGTGCACCCTTCTAGACATTGTCTACATGTATTTATGGGCGTATCTTAAAGAATGAGATCCAGTTGTGCGTTCTGATTTGTGTGTATGGTTTTAGTCGCAAACTTTGACTACACCTTTATGAGTGCCCTTTTCATGTCATTTTCCTCCAACATGATTTTCAGTGGTTTCATGGTATTTTGCTGAATGCATGTTTTTAAAAAATTATTTATGTTTAGAGAGAGGGAAGGGAAGGAGAAAGAGAAACATCAACGTGAGAAACATTAATCCGTTGCCTCTGGTACATGCCCCAGCCGCATGTGCCCGACTGGGGGCTGAACCCGAAGCCCAGGCATGTGCTCTGCCTGGGAACTGAACCGCCGACCTTTCACTTTGTGAAACAAGGCCTAACCAACCAAGCCACACGGGTCAGGGCTTGAATATGTACTTTTATCCTATTTTATTTAATACTCAAACACTGGCCATTTAGATTGCTTCCAAGTGGCTGCTACTCCGAGTAAATGCTATAGTAAACAATTTTGTGTCTTTTTTCTTAGTTGGGAAGACTTGTAAATCTCGGGTTGTTTCCTTGGTCACAAGGAAACATCAGCGCCCAGTAGGAGTGCCAGAGGTCTCCTGAGATGCGGGGTGTGGGGAGGGCAGTCCAGGTCCAGGGTGGAGCAGAGCAGTGGAGACCAGAGGCTGATTTAATCCTCTGATTTACCCTCATCCTGTTTTCTTCCCTGGAGGGTTTGAGTAGTAGAACAGCTTGCCCCTCCCACCAACGGAGTGAAATCCAAAGGGATTCCCCACCTCAGCCAGGAAGTGGGTGTCACTCTCTGAGGGGCACAAACTGCATCCCAGCCTCCCTTGAGGAAGCTCCACCTCCCCTTCCCTGGGGAAAACACCTGAGGGGCCAGGCATTCAGCCTTCCTTGGGGGCAGGGCTCTACAGAAAGGGCAGCTCCTCTCTGGTCCCTGAGCCAGCCTTGTGCCTGAAACCTGAGACAGTCTCTGTCCCCCAGGGAGCAATGTCCAGAGGGGCAGTGAGTTCTGGGGTGAGGTGGGAAGAGCACAGGCCCAGGGGACCACTGCACTGGGGTTGGAATCTCCACTCTGGCACATTCCAGGCTTATCTTGGGCAAGTGGCTTCACGTAAGTTCCATGAGGGAGGGAGGGAGGAACCTGGGTCTGTTTGGTTTACTGTTATATCTGCAACACTTGGCACATTGTAGGTACTCAATAAATATTTACTATGCCAGGTCAATGCACACTCCTTTCTGAGCCTTAGTTTTTTCATCTGTACAATGGGAACGATAACATCTACCTCTTGGGCTTGTTCTGAGGACTCAGTAAAACAAGGGTGAAACACTTAACACAGCGTCTGGTGTTCAGCAAAGCTCTGAAAAGTTGTCTCCACCCTGGCACACACCCCACGGCCTGGGCAGGAAGCTCTGCAGCTTCTCCTTGTTAGACAGAAGTAGTCTGGCTTGACTCTGCCCACTCTCGCACCCCAAACATGCCTCTGCTGTGGTCGCACAGCTGAGGAGTGGCAGAGCAAGATCTAAACCCAGTTCTGATTTCTTCTCTCCTGCTCTCCTCTAGGCGATTCTCTTTCAAATGGGAGTGGGAGGTGAGGAAGAAGCAAGCCAGTCCCATGGCCCCAAGGGAAAAGGCAGGCAGAATTCCAGGAGAGAGGGAGGTCCTTGGGGATCAGCAGGACAGACACCGGCAGTCCCTGAGCCCCACTTCATCTTCCTGCAGACTGTGCCTCATGCAGCAGCAGCGGTGGCCCCCAAAGGCCTGTGGGTTGGCTGGTCTGGGACAGGCTGATGCGGAGCCAGTGCCCCTGGCTCCCTCTGCCAGTATGCAGTCTGGCTGGCAAGTGGACTCAGGTTTGCTCAGCCCAGAGTTGATGGTCACGGTCCCAGCTGCAGAGGTAGAGGTGCCTGCTCAGGACTGACCTGTCTCCAGCTATGAGACAGGAAGGGCTCCTCCCCAGACCACAGGCATCTTGATTTACTCATCTCTGTGACCCCAAATTCCTGCGGAGTGAGGAGAGGAGGGAGGGGGGAGAGGAGGCAGCCAGAACTAAGCCAGGGTTGCAGAGGAGGGACCAGGGATGGGTGGGAGGGTTTGTAGGAACAGAAAAGGCTCTGCCTGCCTCCCCCACACTGAGTTTGGGTGCCTGGCGGGCAGGTCTGTGGCTGATTCATCTCCGTCTCTACCAGACGGCTTTGCAGCAGATAGTTGTACTCAGTAAGTGTAGCTTATTGGAGACGTCCCTGGAGGCCAGTCCCCAGGATGACAGATAGCATCTGCTTTTTGTGCCTGCGTCATGCTCATGAGGGAGAGGGCCAGTGTTGCTGGCCCAGGGTCGGGACCAGGATGGCCCTAGGGCAGGGCAGGGCAGGGGCTCTTGACCTGTGGTGTTCACAGAGTGCACTTCTCCCGCAAAGCCCACCGGATGACCGACTCCCCTCCCTGAGCCAAACGCAGACTGAGTGGGGAAGTCTCCGGAATCCAGGTTGTCTCCCAGGCGACAGAAAGGGACAGGGCCTATGGTGGAGCACCCCTGCCCTTGAGAAGCTGGGAGCACTGTGGCCACGGGAAGAACAATCAGAGCAATCGTCCCTTTGTGGAGAGTAAAGCATCTGCTTGTGCCTGGTTGTCCCTGCCATCTCCACGGCGTGCACGTCACCGTGGCTTCCTCTGCAGGCATGCCGTGTGCGGGGCTTGCCTCTGCAAGGCCAAACTCAGGATGCGCTTATCACCTGCATTTATCTGTACGGCCTTAAGCTGCAGGCTGAGGGTACCCAGACCCTGGAGTGGAACTTCCCGGAGAGCAGTTATCACACACGTCCATCCGTGTGGCCCTAAATTAAGTCTATAGAATTAGGTCTAAACTCGACGGCAGCCAAAGGCCACCAGGCCATGGCCCGGTCCACCTGTACACCCTCTCCCACCTTGCACTTCGCTTACCTAGCACTGCGGCTCAGGCGAGATTCCACTGCCTGGGCCAGCTGGCTTCGGCTTAAGCCTGTGGTCCTCCACGTGTGGTTTCCAGACCAGCAGCATCAGCACCACCTGGGTGATGCTGTTAGGAATGCAGATCTTCAGGCCCTGCCCCAGACCCACGGAACCAGAGAGCCTCTGGGGCGGGGCCCAGCCATCAGAATTCTCACCAGTCTTCCAGGTGATTCGGACACTCGCCAAAGCTTGACAGCCACCTGGTTACGCCATTGCTTGCGCCTGGGTTGCCTGTTTTCGTCTCAACCACCTTTCAAAGCTCAACTCCATGGGCTCCCTTTCAGGAAGCCTCGCTAGTCCACCAGGCACCTGCGAACATCTCTGCCCGGAACCCGCAGCCCCATTCTGGTGAGAGGGCTTCATTTCTGCTCCTGTTTGCAGCAGAAACTGGGCTCATTTGTTAACTGTCTCCCAGACTGATTCCATTCCAGCACGCACGCGTGCGCGCACACGTTACTCTGAAGACATCTCCAGGGGTAAAGGTCACATCTTACTTCACTCAGTCGGTCAACAAACATCTACCGAGGGCCCGCTGAACTCGGCAGGACCCGTGCTGGGCCTTGAGGGTTCCGAGTGAGGGGAACGTGCGGTCCTGTCCTCCAGCAGCACGCAGTCATATGATACGCACTTTCTGAGCGTCTGGCTTCTTTCACTCAACAACTCTGTGAGATTCATCGATGTTGTTAGGTGTGGCCATGATTTGTTCTTGTTTAAATTGCTGTGCTGTGTTCCCTTGTATGGCTATGACACAATCTGCTGATGGACACATGGACCATGCCCACACTGGGGCTTCTGCAATAAAAATGCTGCCGGCACTGGTGGACAGCTGGGCTCATCACGTCTGAGTTTACACCCAGAAGTGGAGTTGATGGTTGATGCAATCAATGGCAGAGCCTTCACTTTCATAGATACTGCTAAGCAGTTTTCCCAAGTGTTCATATCAATTTACACTCCTACTACGATGGATCAGATTTGCCAATATTTGGTGTTATCGACCTTTAAAGATTTTTGTCATTGGGTGGCTGTAGAGTGGTATCTTATAAGTTTAATTTGCTTATTGGCTATTTAGATAGCCACTTGAAGATGTTTCTGTTCAAGATTCTTACTCAGTTTTTCTGTCCTTTCCTTACTAACTTGTAAGAGTTGTTCAAACACTGCATGCAAGTCCTCTGTCGTGCTTTGTCACTGAAAATACCAGTCTGTGGCTGGCCTTTTCCTGCTTTTAATGATCCTTTTGATGAACCAAAGTTCATGAAAGGTCAATTTAGCTATTTGTTCATCTATGACTACTGCTTTTTGTATCCTGTTTGAGAAATCTTTATTTTAACATCCAGAAATCCAGTGAACATAGAACAACCAAACTTGCTCTGTTAAAAGCACAGAGAAATGAAGGAGAAAGTTTGATGGCAGGTGTCAGAGAGGATGGCATCTGATGGGGTTGGGTGCCCGCTGGAACGTGATGCAAAAAGCCTGGGTTTTGTCCTGGGTCGTGATGTAGGTGAGAGGTCATCCTCTGGTCACTTCCACAAGCACATCTGGTGCCCAGTTGGAATGCGGTGCCACACTGGCTGCTGGCGATTGCTCTGTGCGGGCGGGAGACCCTGGCTGACCAGTCAAGAGAAGGACCGCCTCTCTTCATGTGTGTTAAACTGGGTCCAGCCCCCCACACCCTGCAGACTCCCCCTAGTCCAGGCCCTGTTCCTGCTCCCCAGCGCCAGAGCCTGCAGGGAGAACAGTGTCAACACGGTCCAGCTGGCTCTAGAAGGGGAAATTCTCCCCTCCCTGAGTCACCGCAGAAGGGAGGAGCTTCGAGGAGCCAGCACGGGACAACAGCCTGTTGCTGCGCTTGTTTCCCTATGCTGCCTCACCTCCAAAATCCCCGAGGTGCTGCTGGATGAAGTTTAGGTCCGAAAACTTCCCCCATGTTTCCCCCAGTTTAAATACCCAGGGAATCACAAACTGCCTCTTAAAGTTGACTTCCCCAAAAGAAAATAAGAGAGGTCTCAGATTCCAAGTTATGAAAATGCAGTTGGGAGTGACAAAGCCTCCACCTCTTCTGCAGGGGCGGGGGTGGGGGGGTGGTGATAGCAGGATGCTGGCCCCTGTCACCTTGCCAAGGGGACCCCAGCCCACCAGATGACACAAGTTGCCTTCTGCCTCCTCCAGCAGAAAGCCAGCTGCAGCATCTCCTGGGCATTTGCTCCCCACCAGCTTCACGGAGATGCGCTGCACACACGGCCCCAGCAGCGCTGAGATGTGGCACACAAGTCCCCAGCACTGCTGTGGACGGAGCTTACCTCTCTCCAAGGCAGGGCAGTGACCACAGCCGGGTGACTCATTCCCTTCTGATGTGTTCACATTACGGGTCTTGGGGGAAACCACGAAGTGATCTCTCGCAGCCCCCTGGTTCCTGGTCTGTCCTTGTTCCCCACCCCTCGCAAGCACCTTGTCCCATTTCCTGCCCTCTCATAAGAAGAACTCAGAACTCCAGGGTCGGGTCAGAGGAGCACCTGGAACCCACAACCAGTGTGCTCAATTCTGGGCATTTTCCTGGGGAATAGGTCCATCTAGTTTTTTAGATTCTAGAAGGGATGTGTCGCCTCAAAGAGGCTAGGCAACAGGCCCTCTTTAAATAAAGTGTATCAGTTGGACAAAGTTAATTTACACTCATGAGTCATGCATCTTTAGCTACCTGCATTTCCAAGATAATACCTGGGGAAGGAGAATGCTTAACTGAAAATATATGCCCATTGGCAAAACTGAGCTACTGTTGAAATCTGTGGGGAAGCTGACTTTGAAGCAGGGAGCCTTTACTCTCTCTCCTTGAAGCCCCTCCCGCTGGTACATAAGGTCAGTTTTTCCAGTCTAGATGGTTTCTCAGAGGCCCCTGGAGTGGGGACAAGGGCTGGCAACTAGAATATGTTAAAAGAGATGAAGCCCCATCCCTCAGGTTTGAGAAACCCTCAAGGCTACTGAGGCTGGGAAGACCTTGAGGAAGACGGGAGCTCTGGCCGGGCGGCGCACTCCGTTGGTTCGATCCCCGGTCAGGACACATACTTAGGTTGCAGGTCCGATCCTGGGTCGGGGCACATTCAAACTGAAGGATGCTTGTCTCGAATGTTGATGTTTTTCTCTCTCTCACCCCTCCCTTACCCTCCTTCTAAAATCAATAAACATATCCTCAGGCGAGAATTAAAAAAAAAAAAAATTCAGGTGATTTCCACCGTGAGTGACTGACGCTGGGGCCCAGGAATGCTGTTTCCACTGCCCTATCGAATCTCACATTGGAAGAGCCTGCCTGGAGCTCAGCTCCCTCCGGAGAGGGCCAAGGCCTCAGAAGACCTGTGCCTGTTGCCTCCTGCACCACCCCCACCCCCGCCCTGTTGGTGACAAGAGGCAGCTGTCCTCAGCAGCAGCGACCTGAGGGCTCCTCCTCCCTCCCCTGCACAGCTCTTCCTCCCAGACTCTCAGGAGCTTCCTGGCGGAGCCAGGGCCCTGCCCCCGCTGCAAGCAGAAGGAAGTGATTCTTCAAGCCTCCCAGGGACTCCCAGGGTTGGCTCAGGCATCAGACTGTTAAATCAGTGGGATTTTTTTGTCCATGTTTTCAGAAACTGTTGTTTAAAAAAAAAAAAAAAAAACCCATCCAAACCGTTTATGTAACCCTTGGGAAGTCTCAACAGACATGGTTCCCTACTTGTAACTGTGGCCAGGACTTAAAAAAAATAGAAGTAAGGGGCTGTCAAAATCAAAGAGGCTGTCATGTTCAAGTTCAGCTTTAGTAACAGAGTTCAATATTTTACTCTAATTTGAGAAGTTCCTTTTCACGCACTATCCCCCTTTTCTGATTTTCTTTTCCTTTGTTGTCCACTCCTGACAGTTTCTGGAAACATCAGAACTGTCTCCCTGAAATAGAGATCAGAATCTACCCAGAACTTGGTATTTCAGGGGTTTTAGAATGACTGTGCTGGAATACATTTAAAAGCCTAGGACTATTCTATTTTCATAGAGACCCTACCCCTGCCAGGGCTGACGCAGCTCCCTTCTTCCTTGCACACTCCTGCTGGCTGCTCCGCCTCTCAGCTGTTCTCCTGGGAGGCGGGCACAGACTGTCTGGCCCAGCTCTCAGGGGTTCAGCTCCTGAAACTGTGCCAACTGGATCAATGTGGTCCCTGAACCGGAAGCTCTGGTTCCAAGGGGGACGTGAGGCTCCTGGGGCACAATCAACTGAAGCGTGAAGGTGATGGTCCAAGCTTCTTTCTAGAATCCCTCTGGGGTCTCCATTACTTAGTACTGGCAATCCAGCTAGAATCAGTCTATTGCATAAAAACATCTTTAAATTTTTATTTATTGATTGATTTTAGAGAGAGAAAAGGAGGTGGGCAGGGAGAGAGAGAGAAACACTGATTTGTTGTTCCACTTATTCATGCGTTCATTGGTTGATTTTTGTATGTGCCCTGATGGGGGATTGAACCCGCAACCTTGGTGCATCAGGATAACACTCTAACCAACTGAGCTACCCAGCCAGGGTAGACATCCTCTTCTTTGTTAGAAAGGCTATTCTTATTTGGGTTAAAGCAGTGGTTTGGATCACAGACTTTCTTAGTTAAAAAAAACAAAAAGCATCTGATCAGAGCACAGTTTGATACCACTTAAGGGGAGAGGACAGGTCCGCAGCCCCTGAACACAGGCCTGTGGACCTAGTGATAAGGGTTTACAACCTGCTTCCTGACACAACAAGGCATCCAAGAACTCCTAACTGCTGCCAAACCAGCACCAACAGCCAAGGTGTCGGCCTGGAGCCCCCCTGCTTCCATTAGCACTGGTCAGGTCGCCCTCACACAGAAGGCAGCAGCACACGCCGTCACCTGCTAGGGTTTCCCCTAAGGGCCCAACAGCTTGGAGGGGTTGAAGGGCGAGGAGAGGGTGTGGCCACCACAGTTCTAGTCCCTTTCAGCTTAGGGACATCAGCCAAGAGAAATCTAAAGAAGGGTGGAGAGACTGGTCCAGAGGTTCTTCCTCTCTGTTCTCTGCACCCACCCTCATCCTCAAGCCCTGACGTCAACCCGGCTGCGCCCGCCCCGGAAACCCTCAGCCACTTCCCACAGGCCCCTCCCAGGCAAGTTTTTTTAACTGGTGGGTGTGGGAAAGGGGAAGAGAAAAACTATTTCCATCCCTGCCAACTCCCACCACTCAGTGAACACCCCATTGGAAAATGATTGCTCCCCTGACTTGGAGACCTCCTTCCAGGATGGCAGGGCCCCTCTCGCACCCATGAGAGAAGGAGGGTTGGAGACCTGCAAACTCCGAATGCATAAACGTGTGGTTGAAAAAGGGAAGCCCCCCAAAAGTTCCCATCTGTGCCCAGAGGCAATCAAAACGATGATTTAAGAAAGTCTTTGGGGTCTTTCCAAATCGTAGAGGAAAACATACACCGAGGAGGACATGGTCTAGCCTTAGAACTCTGACCTGGTTCCAAAGTATGGTGCATGAACCCCAACAATTGAGGGTGCGTGAACATCCTTTCCCCAGCACCTGTCTGCTACCTTGCCCCGCCCGTGTGAGGTATCGGGTGACTCAACAAACACTGGAGTTCTGCAACCTGGAGGTGCTTACAGAGGAGCAGGGAAATGATTCCATCGCTATTTACTGTGTGCCTACACCATGCGAGGTTTTGAGGTTTGCGTAGATAACAATCTGAGAAAAGAACACTCCAGCCTGGGAAGTCCTAATCTACAAAGAGCAGCAAAGGCACCAGGCGCAGTTAATTCTGTGTTTGCGATCAGGGCAGGTGGCCCAGGGAGGGGCACAAGTGGGCTTGGGAAACGTATTAGGGGTTTGATGGGTGCAGCTGGGAAAGAGTGGCACTCCAGGCAGAAAGGACTGAGTGAGCAAAGGCCAGGGTTAGGAATGGCAGGTGGTGTGCACAGGGTGTTGTGTGGGGTCTGGGAAGAGGGAAAGAGCAGAGAAGAGGCAGACGGCAGTTTATGTTAGCCACAGACCAGTGCCCTTCAGAGAACCTGCTGCCCGGAGTGACAGCCTTCAGCTTCGGGATCTGCCCCACCATTCAATTCAAGGCCGCATTGCCTCCTGGGAAACTCCCAGCCAATGGCAGACTATAGCAGGGTTGTTAGGGCCATTTCTGCCCAAAGCAGGAGTCCTCTCATGGGCAATCTTTGTGCCTGTCAGACTGGTTGAGATGGCCTTGAAGCTGCATCACAGCTAGGGGTCTTCCCACTCAATCCTTCTTCCTTCCCCCTCTCTTATCCTGGGAGGTTAGACCTTGATCTCCGTCTGAGACTCCCCTCTCCCAGACTACTTCTGTTCCCTTCCCTTCCCTTTCACAGGCTTTCCCTCCCAACAGTCTCTTGCATTTCAAAATCCACCTCAGTGTCTGCCTCCCCAGAGGCCCCAAAATGACTGAGAAGGATCCTGGATGAATGCTCAGTTTCTGAACTTGATCTTGTTGGCAGTGAGAAGCCATCGAACAAGAGGAGCTGTGATCAGATCTGGTTTGTACAAGTAATTCAGCAGCAGAGTGGGGAATGAACCAGTGGAGAGGTAATGGGCTGGTGAAAAGACCGCTTAAAAAGATGCTGCATTTATTGGTACAAGGTTTTGATGACAGGCAACTGGCAGCACTTACAATTTACCATGTTTACACTCTTGAACTCAACAACCACCACTTTTGAAATGATAGAAACACTAACGCAAATGCGTAAGAGAATAATGATGAGAATGTTTATGGTGGCCTTGTATGTACTGGCATGACATTGGAAATAGCATGTTCTTCTGTAGGAGAGAAAATGAAATAATGGTACATCCTTGCAGGAGATACCAAGCAGCCTTTAAAAAGAATGCAGTGGGTCTCTTTGTACCGTGTTAGAAGGAGGTACGCAATTTATTTCTATTTGTAGAAAGTCAGTTTGTTGAACACAGTAGATAGCATGATCCAATTTTCATGAACAACATTATGCATGTGCATATCTTTTGCATCTCTTTGTCTAAATAAGTTGGGAAGAAGACACATCAACTGTTGCTACAGGTCACTCCTTGGCTGGTAGGGCTTTCATTTTTTTATGTAATTTTACAAAGTAGTAGTAGTAGATTCTGGCTTTATTTAAAAAATATATATATATTTTGCCCTGGCTGGTGTAGCTCAGTGGATTGAGCGTGGGCCTGCGAACCAAACGATCACGGTTCGATTCCCAGTCAGGGCACATGCCTGGGTTGCAGGCCAGTTCCCAGCTGTGGATGCACAAGAGGCAACCACACAGTGATATTTCTCTCCCTCTCTCCTTCCCTTCCCCTCTAAAGATAAAATAAATAAAATCTTTAAAAAATATTTTATTTATTTATTTTTCGATAGACGGGAAAGGTGGGAGAAGGAGAGGGAGAGAAACATCAATGTGTGGTTGCCTCTCCCATGCCCCTCCCGCACCCTGTGGACCTGGCCTGCAACCCATGTATATGCCCTGACCAGGAATTGAACCAGCAAACCTCTGGTTCGCAGGCCAGCGCTCAATCCACTGAGCCACACCAGCCAGGGCTAGATTCTGACTTTATTTTTATTTGGCTTGGTGCTTTATTGTATTTTCCAACTTTTGAGATGATAAGCACAGTTCATTTCTCGTATCAGAAAACAAAATTTTAATTTAAAAAGCTCCATGTCTACTTGGGAAAAAAAAATCTAAAAATTCTTCATATTGCCTTCTCAGAAGAAAACAATAACAAAAGCTCCTGGGAGAGTTGGGATGTCTTTCAGTGGCCCAGTCTAGGTAAACAGAAATTAGGACTGAGCTGGAAGAGAGCTGAACACAGGGTGGTTAAGACAGAAGTTCCAGAGGCCCAGAGTGCTGTCCTGGGTAGCAGGAGGGGGCATGCATGCTGGAGCTCAGGCCAGGACAGGCAGCGTAAATGAGAGATGACACTGGCCCCTTTCCTGCAGCTCAAGAGAGTAGTGAGGGCCAGAAACTCACCACTACAGAAGATTCAAAACTCTCCAACGGCACTCCCTGATGAAGTAGAATGCTAAATGTAAACAGTGAAATCATAAAAAACAACTTAGAAAAAAATGGTGAATATTTATCTGATCTGAACAGATAAGGACTTTAAACACAAAAGCAACTAGCATTTTAAAAGTCTGTAAAATTTGAACATTAAAAATAAATACTTATCTTTCAAAAACAAAGCTCATAAGCAAAATCAAAAGGCAAGTAAAAACAGGGAGAATATTCATAGTATTTACAGAGAGAAAATATGCCTTATACATAAAAAACATAGATCAGTAACAAAAAAGAACTCTCCAGAAGAAAAAAAAAAAAACCAGAGCATTTATTTTCTATTGGTTAGAATTTGGTTTGGTTACATAAAACAGAAAACAACAGTGCTTAACTTCCAAGCTGGAAGTTGACTTCTGGTCAAGATGGAAGTGTAGGTAGACATGCTTCACCTCCTCATGCAACCATAGAAAGAATTACAACTAGATCTCAAAACAAATAATACTCAGAACCATCAGAAAATTGAGCTATATGGAAGTCCGACAACCAACGATTTAAAGAAGCCACATTCATCCAGACGGCTAGGAGGGGTGGAGTCATAGAGAAGGGCAGAGAGGCACAGAGATGTGGTATGGCGTGGACAGGTGGCAGTGGTGGTAGAATGAACAATCCCACATTCACATAAGGTGGATAAAAATTGGGACACCTTGGGAGAGAGTGATCCCAGCCCCAGGCCAGACCGCACAGCCTAGGGTTCCAGCACTGGGAAGATAAATCCCCATAACTTCTGGCTGTAAAAACCAGTGGGGATTAGGTCAGTGGAAGAAACTGCAAGATTTTTAGGAGACTTAGCTTAAAGGGCCTGCATAGACTTAGAACATTCACAAACCACTCACTCTGGGATTCAACACCAGGGCAACAGCAGGGAGGGTACCAGTTGCATACAGGAATGGTTGAAGTGACTGGAAATGGGGTGAGTGCTGGACAAACCTCCATAAGCCAGGCAGTGGCACAGTCCCTCCTCTGAGCTCTCCCCACACACAGAGCCACAAAGCAGTAAAGGAGGTTGCCCCGCCCTGGCGATTACCTACAGCTCTGCCCCACAGAATTTACAGGTGCCTTTTCTACAATAGACCACACTACTAAGACAGGGAGTCAAAGCAGCTCCACCTAATACACAGAAGCAAATACAAGGAGGCTGCCAAATTGAGGAGACAAAGAAATATGGCCCAAGTGAAAGAACAGGATAAAACCCCAGAAACAGAACTAAATGAAATGGAGATAACCAAGCTATCAGATGCAGAGTTCAAAACACTGATGATCAAGATGCTCAGAGAACTCCACTGAGCATGGCAACAACATAAAGTAAGAAATAAAGGTTACACTAAGTGAAATAAAGAAAAATCTACAGGGAACCATCAGTGGAGGGAAGGAAGCTGGGATTCAGATCAATGATTTGAAACATAAGGAAGAAGTAAGCATTCAACCAGAACATCAAGAAGAAAAAAGAATTTAAAAAAATGAGGATAGTATAAGGACCCTCAGGGACACTTCCAAATGTACCAACATCTGAATCATAGGGATGACAGAAGGAGAAGAGGAAGAGCAAGAAATTGAAAACTTATTTGCAAATATAACGAAAGAAAACCTCTCTAATTTGGTGAAGGAAATAGAGGTACAAGTCCAGGAAGCACAGAGAATCCCACACAGGTTGGACCCAAAGAGGACCATACCAAGACACATTATAATTAAAGTGCCAAAGGTTAAAAATAAAGAGAGAATCTTTAAAGCAACAGGAGAAAAGCAGAGAGTATCCTACAAAGGAGTTCCCATAAGGCTATCAGTTGATTTCTTGAAAGAAACTTTGCAAGGTAAGAAGGGATGGCAAGAAGTATTCAAGTGATGAAAAGCAAGGACCTACAACCAAGATTACTGTATCCAGCAAAGCTATCATTTAGAATGGAAGAGCAGATGAAGTGCATCCCAGACAAGGTAAAGCTAAGGGAGTTCATCATCACCAAGCCCATACTCCTATACTTATTTAAGAAAAAGAAGATAAAAATTATGAACACTAGAGTGGCAATAAATTCACAGGTACCAACAACTGAATCTAAAAAAACAAACTAAGCAAACAACCAAAACAGGAACAGAATCATAGACATAGAGATCATTTGGAGGGTTACCAGCCTGGAGGCAGAATGGGGAGAATGAGGGAAAAGGTGCAGAGATTAAGAAGCATAATTGGTAGATACAAAATAGACAGGGGGATGTTAAGAACAGTATAGAAATAGAGAAGCGAAAGAACGTACATACATGATCTATGGACACATGAACTAAGGGGGGGGTGGAATGCTGGAGGGAAGGGCAGTACTAGGCAGGGGTGGGGGGCAAAGGGCAAAAAATGAGGACAACTATAATAGCATAATCAATAAAATATATTTAAGAAAAAAAGAGGTGGAAGTTTATTTCTCTCTCACATTAAGAAAAAAAAAAGTCCAGAGGCTATCAGTCCAGCACTGGTTAAGGCATCTCCAATAGTCATTAGGGAACCTAGACTTCTTCCAGCTCATTCTGCCCCATCCCTGGGGTGCAGCTCTCATGGTCCATATTGGTTGCTAGAGCTCTAGTCAATGTGCCCTCATTTCAGGCCACAGGATGGAGAAAGAGAGGGTGGGTAGAAAGGCATATCCCTCTCTTTTTAAGGGGTCTTCTTGGAAGTCCCACCCAATACTTTCACTTATATCTCATTGGCCAGAACTCAGTCACATGGCCACAGCTAGCTGCAAGGGAGCCTGAGAAACAGAGTCATTGAGTTGGGTAGTAAAGGGCTCAGCTAAAAACTGGGTTGGTGACTAGGGAAGACGGTGGGGGGGGGGGAAGGGTATTAGAAAGCAACTAGTAGTATCTGACATACATGTGAACAGAATTATCAAGATAAATACAAATGGAAAAGATTTTTAAAAGGGTCCGTCTTGCTAATAATCAAATAAATGCAAAGCAGCCCTCTTAAGGTCTCCTTCAGCTAAGATCTTGAAGGGCTGGCCAGACATGCCATCAAGAGGACAGTCAAATGCTTACTGTCTAGTAACAGTCCCACGGTAAAGGCCCTTCTGCCGGTTGAGTGGCTCCTGGCCATTCTCCCCAGAGTCTCCCTCCAACCCCAAGTGACATCAGATTCTGTAAATGCTGGAAAGTGGAGAAAATTCTGCACCCAGGGATTCTCTAGCTGAACTATGGCTACAGTTAAATTTTAGGTGTTTTTGAAAGTTCCTTAAAAAGTAATATCCTCATGCAAACTGAATCAGCAGTTTCAGAACTAAACAGAACCTCTTCCCTCTGCTTGGGGTGTCACAAACTAAGCATGAAAACTGGCCATTGAAATAAAGACCAGAATCAGGGAAAATCAGGCAACCACAAATCAATCTTTTTGGCAAATCCAGAACTTCTCTCCAGGCGCCGGAGCCCTGTAACGTCAGTGCTGCCGTCCCTTGGAATGCACCGAAGGCATGGCCAGTGTGGACCGACCCTGAAGGCTTTGTAAGTTCTCAGGCCCATCAGAAAAAAATTTTTTTTAATTTTTCAATTACAGTTTACATTCAATATTATTTTGCATGACTTTCAGATATACAACATAGTGGTTAGGCAATCATAAACTTTACAAAGTGATATTTTAAGTACCTACCTGGCACCGTACATAGTTATTACAGTATTATTGGTTATATTCCCTGTGCTGTATACTTCACATCGCTGTGACTATTTTCTAACTACCAATTTGTACTGCTTAATCCCTTCACCTTTTTCAGTAAGTCCCCCGACCCTCTGCCCCTTTGGCAGCTGTCCGTCTGGTCTCTTTGTCTATGAGCCTATTTCAGTTTTGTGTGTTTATTTATTCTGTTCTTTAGATTCCACATATAAGAGCGATCATATGGGTATTGCCTTTCTCTGACTGGCTCATTTCACTGAGCATAATACCCTCTAAGTCTATCCATGCTGTCACAAAAGGTAAGATTTCCTTCTTTTTTATGGCTTATGCCTATCTTCAATAGTTACTATGCCTTCTCCCCATCTCAGACTGTTACCAGTCACTTCTCACTATTTACTTGAAAGCCTGACTTCACCCCCACTTTTAACTTTGGCTCCTTTTAAATGATTGTGGATTAGGGAACAAAATACAAGAGTGAGTGGACATTTCATGGAGCCTGGGGGAAGGGACCTTGTGTGTGTGGGAAGCAAAGCAATATAATGACTTGACGCATCCCTGGGTTTGACTCCTAGCTCTACCCTTCACGAGCTGTGTGCTCTGAGACAGGTTATGAAACTTCTCTGAGCCTCGGGTTCCCTGTCTTACGAGGACACCATGGTGCTTACCTCCTGTGGTTTATCGTGCTGTCAGGTCTTGTAGGAAACAGATGGCATGCTCAACCTGGGAGGGCTCAAGGGAGCCAGCACGGTGCAGGGGAGGACTCGAGGGCTAGCCGCAGTGGGGAGCTGTTACTGCCTCTGGCGGAAGGGGTGGAGTGTGGAAAGAGGCAAGGGAACTGGGAGATGGCAGCTACAGGAATGGGGTCTGGCAGGATCTGTGGGCTCCAGTGGAGGAGGCACTTGGCCTGCAGTGACCCGAAGGGGACCCAGGGAAATGAATTCCTGTGTCCGATGACCTCCTGACAGTATTGCCCATTGGCAAACCTAGCCAGAAGCCAGAGGCCAGGGAGATGGCACTGTAGTACACTGCGGGTCAGCCCTCCAGGACACAGAGCAGGTGGAGACAGTGACAGCAGATCTGGAGGTTCAAACAGAAGAGCTTTGGGGAAGATGAAGCAGAGACTGTGATGAGTTTAGCACAGTGCCTTGAACACAGTAGACAAGTCCACAAGTCCTCAATAAATGCTAATTAATTCTGGACTTTGGCTTTCTCTCTCCCTCTCATTCTGGCTGCCTTTTTGACTTACTGCTTACTTCCTGGTCTTCAACAGATCAGGAAAGTTGAGGTGACTTCCAAGTAATGAGAGTGTGAAAAAGGATAACTGGGGACTCTGGGGCTGGGGGTGTGGGGGGGGAAACAAGACTAGGAAAGAATGAGAGAAATGAGAGAAAGCGTATGTTCCCTGCTGGGCTGGAATGAACACAGGATTGTCACTTTATGATCACGTTATGCATTCCCAGGGACACGATCCTTGTGCCCTTGCAATTCACAGCCTCGTGAACTTGCAAAGCAGGCCTTCCTGCCCTACATGCAAAACCTTACTGTTACTTCTAGATTAATGGGCTTTATCTCCACGTCCCTTCCCTCCAAAACCAAGTAGTCAAATGTGTCGCATGGACGACCTGACACTTCCACGCTCCCTTCTGGGTGCCTGGGTCACCAGAAGGTGCCTGGTGCAGGTGAATGTGCTATTCCGATGTGGGAATGGCTGTGTGGCGCGAGTTGGTCCTCCCACAGGGTGACTCGCTGTGGGAAGGGAGGCCCTGAGAGTGGTCTGAGCTCGTGGCCCTCAGTGTCCTCTCCCCAAGTCTTTGCCTGCTGCTGACTTGGGCCCTGAGGAATCAGTCTTAACACCGCAAGCTCTTCTGAGTGTCTGGTACAATCTCCAGGGCAAAGCCTTCTCAGCCACCTGTTGCACTCCCAGCGCACTTCTCATGTCTGCGGACTTCCCTCCTGGCCTCTGCACGGGCCCCTCTCTCTCCCTGGAACGCACACGGGCTCCTCTTTGGCTAACCTCACCTCATCTTCCAAGACCCTTCAGGTGTCACCCCTCAGAGAGCAGTGTCTCCTGCCCTCTGTGTGCTCCCATCACCCTCTTCGAGTCTCTCACCCACGGCACTGACCACACTGTCTCGGTGTCCTGGCCCTCGATGAAGGTTTACTGAATGAATGTTTGGAGTGTAATTCAAGAAAACAAGTGTCACAAATCCAAAAGTATCTAATCAGTCAAGCTATATGTTCTAGAACGTTCTCCCTGACCTCCTGTCCCCCTGGCTCTCCTGCCCCAACAGCAGCCAGGACGGGCAACCTTATGATCATTCACTTGCTCTTTCCTCAGTCGTCTTTTTCAAACATCCTCTTACATGCCCCTTCCTTCCAGGCTGTCCCTGACCACCTAGTCCAAAGTGGTCACTCAGTCACTTGCTTACATATCAGTGCATGGTACTGTGCTGTACGGCACTTATTTCTGGCCTCACCATTTGATTGATGTATTTGTTTAATTACTCTCTGTCAGCCCCATTTGAGCAGGGACCTTGTCTGTTCACGGCTACATGCCAGGCATTCAGCACAGGGTGTGCCGCATGCATGGTGTTCATTATACAGTTGTCAGATGCGCGCATGCCATTGTTGCTGCATTCTGATCCAACCTGATGCATGCCCATCTACCTTTGCTGTTAGAGTAAGTGCTCCAGAGACACTCAGAAGGACCTCCCTCGTGGCCTTGTGGGGTGCGAGGGGACCTCAGTTCCTTTCCTAGGCCAAGGAGGATTATGCTGCCTGCCTACAGCTTCCCTGTGCCCAGATGCTGAGGAGTCTCAGCCCACGTGTCTGCAGGCCCCAGATGCTGGAAAGGCTCCTCCAGCTTTCTGTGACAGCAGCTCCAGCTGCCCGTGGCCTCGACAGGGGAGTGTGCCCAGGGCTCCTAGCTGGCCTGGTGCCCAGCAGGAAATAGGCAAAATGGTCAGCACTGAAGATGGACAACTACCACCCTGAGAGGGTGCACAGCTGCCTGGCAGGGTGCAGAGAGGGGCCCTGCCCCACGGGGCGGGGCATTGTGGCTCCTGGCTCTGCTGTGGAACTGGACTAGACTTGAGAAGCTGTGACCTGGACTCCACCCCTCCTGCTCCTGCAGAAATTGCTCTGCCAGCTCAGCAGAGGGCCAGGCCGGGAGTCTCTCACCTGCCCTGGCTATTCCTTAAAGTCCTCTGGTTTCCTGGAAATCATAAACTGTTGGAGACACCCTTTATCACACCCTGAACAGTGCACTCACCATTTAATGCCAGAGACTGAACCAACCAACAACCAATGACAACAGGGCACTGAGCCTCCTGGTTACTCCCAGGGACTGATATTTGCACCTACTAACTGAGGTCAAATTTGCTTCTTTTAAGTCACATGATTTGCCTCAGGCAGGAAGGCGTTGGGGCCACTTGTTGCAAAGGGGCCAGAAGGAGATCACAGAACTGTTGCAAACCAGCTTTGGTGGCAAAAGCTGTGGTCCCCAGGCAGCCAGCCCTGGGAGTGCACAGCCAAGCTGCGCCGGCAGCTGGTGAAGGACTCACGTAGGGCCTGCACCCCAACATGTTACTCAGAGCAAGCTTAGGACATCTTTTTCCCTCCAAGACACCTGCTGCTTAGAGCTATTTTGAATCCTTTCTGTAATAGGGTGGGAGCTAAATTAATTAAATAACAAGCTGATTAAGTATATTGAGTAGGCCACCCAGAAAATTCTGGTAACTTAAAGGTCTGAAAATCACAGTGTAGGCCCTACCCTACCCAGACACCTAATCTTGCTCCAGGCTTTATTTAACCTCAGGTATTTATCTCCTGGTTACCATGGAAGCTGCTCAGACAAACAACAACAGGGACAACCCGCCACCCCACTACTTCCTTCCAAGAGCAGCAGAGCTCCCTGGTGGCCACTAGTGGCCCTGCCCACAGGTGGAGACAGCCCTGCACCCCCTCCCACGTGAGGTACCATTCACAAGGTCTCTCAAGGCACACAATAGGTACTCAATAAAGGCCTGTTGAATGAACGTACCCCCAAGGCTTTGAAGACCCTAGAGAACCCCTCAGTGGCTACGGTGGCTCAAGCAGATCTACCCCTACCTGTCGCATCAGTCACCCCAGGGCTGCAGGCCAGGCCTAATACGGCCACTCAGCCTCTCCAGGGACTCAGCTGGCCCAAAGGCCACTTCTGCTGCTCCCAGAGACAGGTGGACCCAGACCTGTGGGGAAGAGGCCAGCTGCGGTCCAGCAACTCGGCCGGATGGCAGGAGGGGACCATGTTTGGCTACAGTTGCATTGGGAGCCACACACCAGGGTCCGAGTGGCCGAAGGCCCCACCACCCACACTGCGCAGAACATCACACCCACTGTCCTGTCCCCCGGGACTCACTCAGCACCTGCTCAGACTGGGTCCCTAACTATTTGAGAGGACAGATGCTGGCCTCACGGGGACCCTGCAAGAAGACCAAGGAAGAAGCTGAGGTCCCTGCAGACCCTGAAGTGGCCACCAAAGGAGAGCCTGCAGTGTTTTCAGGAAAGCAGAGTAGGTTTCCCCTGTGCGCAGCTGGGTCTGGAAGGGGCCAGGCTGCGGAGCCAACTACCTGAGCTCTCAAGGCCTTATGTGGCCCACTGCCCTGCAGAGGGAGGCAGGGGGTGTGGTGGGTGGCCCCGTGCGGGCCTGGAGCTGGGCTGCAAAGGCCAGGCTGGCTGTGTGACGCTGTGAAGCCGTGCAGCCTTCGGCATCCTTTAACCCCTGTCTCTTCATTTGGTTGTTATGTGAGTCATGGAGTTAAGGAAGATAATATATATAAAATTTTAGTCCAGTAAACCCTCCTACACGTTAGCTACACAACAATCTTTTCCTTCAAGAACATTGAGAACAGGAAAAAAGCGGGGAAGCAAGTAAATGGCATGTCATCACACAACGGCAGGAGCTTAATCATCCACCCCGAGTAACAGAGATGACAGCAAATGACAATGTGGCAAAGGGGTCTGAGTTCTTTGGCTCAGTCACGTTAGGCTCCTGCATCGTGGCAGATGCATGCAAAAGCTGCTTCCGCCCACACACTGGTGGAGCCCGCTGATATGCTCAGGAACAACGACCAGGATGATTACAATAGCGGCCAGGCACATGCTAAGCAGCTCACACACGTTATTTTGTTTAATTTGTACTGCAAATCCTCGAGGTAGGTATTTTTGTTCCCATTTTACAGATGTAGAAACTGAGAGTTGAAGAGGCTGAATAGTTTCTGAAGCACACCACCACCCACATCCCCACACACAAAGAGGTAGGGCTGGGATTCAAACCCACATCTCCGCAGGGGCCACGCTTTCTGCAGCAAAAGTCTAAGTGTTGCCCCTTTCCTGGGGAAACCCACTGGCTAGTCCTCAAGTCTAAGCTGCCAGGAGCGTGGGCACCATGTGATCTAAGACCAGGGGGAACAACCCTCAGGTGACAAGGTGGCTGGGGCAGCTGGAAAGGGCATCTGCTGTGCCTGCCCCCTAGGACAAAAGTCAGGCCTCTTTTAAGTCAGGGCCTTAGGGAGATGCCTCCTGCACCCAGTCCCTGGGTCTGAGCCACAGAGTCCAGCCACAGGAGTGAAGACCCAGCTTTGTGCAGGGAGAGAGAGTTCTAGAGTGCCCACCTGCTACCTGCAAGCCTGTCCCCGCCCCATCCCCACTCCAGGTATGGTCTTTGTGATGCCCACGGGTGAGGGGGTGGGAGAGGGGTGGGTGGGGGGTCTGCAGGATCTGACCAGCACATAGCAAAGAAGGTGGGGAGTACCGGAGGGCCACTACCCCCACTCCTCCTGGTCCTCTGCCCACAGATGCCCCTCCCAGGGGAGCTCTGAATGCCTAGGGTTAAGGGTCCCATGTGCTGAGGAAGCCCCACTCACCAACCCCCTACACAAGCCAATACCAGCAGCCAAAGGGTTCAACTCAGAACTGCCTTCGCATATTAATATTTTTTCCTGGAGAGCAAAATGAATTCCAGGGAGAGAACACTGGCCCAGGACCCCTTGAGCTGAGGCTTCTATATTTGGCTTTTCCTCTAACTCTCCACATGACCTTAAGCAAGCCACTCAACCTCCCTGGTCTCGGCTTTCCTCCTCTTAAAGAGGAATAATCACATGCAGTCATCATCGCCGCTGACCTTCATGGAGGTTTTGCTCTGAGCCAGGCCCTGGGCTGTATGCATCAGCACGTTTATCCTCAGAGTGCCTTTGAGGTGAGTACTTTCATTCCCATTTTCAGACGAACAGGGGAGTCCCCAGTCACACAGTTAGGAAGGGGGACCGGCTTTGGTTTTTCCAAGCTCTTAACCATTGTGGCATACAGAGTTACTTTATAAAGATCTAGGACAGGACAGAAAGAGAGAGAAAGAGAGAGAAGAAGAAAAGAAGAAGAAGAAGAGGAGAAGAAGAAGAAAAGAGAGAAGAGAGAGAAAAGAAAGAAGGAAAGAAAGAACATTGAATATTGAAAGAAAGAATATTTCTTCCCCCTCCCTGTGGGCAGGAATGCATGCTGCGACTAGACAAATTCTACAGGTGAGACCAGAAAGGTCAGGCTTCGTCCTCCGCTGGCAGGTGAAGGAGGGAGACAGAACTGGGCCTCCTGGCTCCTGGGGGTGGGAACAATGATGATAAAAGGCCCATTTGTGCCAAGATGGAGCCCTTCTAACTGAAATGTCAACATTTTAGCATAATATCCAAAAATGCCTTTTCCAAGGAGTAGCTGCGCCTCCTCCCCTCCCCGCAAAGCTCCTCATGGGAGAGGGCTCGTGGTGGCAGGCCCAGAACTGACAGTAACTATCGATGCCATCGCCAGAAAGGAGGCTCTGTGTACAGGAGGATCGTGGGTAGATCAGAAGGCTGTCGGGGAGGACTGCAGAGTTAGAGGCCAAGCAGCCAGGAACACGCCTCGAACACACCTTAGAGCTGGACAAGAACACAATCCTCTCTTCCTAGGGTGGCCTGCAGGGCTGGTGGCCAGTCACTCCTCCCTCCGTGGCCTCTGCTCCTCCCACTCTGCTCAGCTGGCTCCCCACGCACTGGTCTCGTTGTTGCTCCCCTAAACAATCCCATTTCAGGGCTATGAACTTGCTGTTCCCTCCGCCTGGAACACAAACATTCCTAAGGCTTGCTCCCTGGTTTCTCTCACCCACCCCCTCCCTAGAGAAGCCTTCCTGGACTGCCCTGTCTCTGTGCTGTCTCCCTGCTTGCCTTCCTCAGAGCACCCACTGCTCCCTGACACTGTGTTAGGTGCTGGCTGTCTCCCAGATGGGACTGGAAGCTCAGTGAGGGCAGGGCCTTGGCTTCCGCTCATTGCTGTCAGCCCACAGCCCCGACTGGCGCCTGGTACCTTTTGGGTACTTAGCTATTTGCTGAATACTCTGTGAAGGAACGAACAAAGGAACGAATGGAAAACTTTAGCGCAAACCAAGGTCTCACGCTCTCCTGCCTGGAAGAGTAGGGCGGTAACAAGAGTCAGCTTGCACAGTGGCTGCAGCTGCGCCATCACCCTGCCCGATCGCGATCAGCCCCGAGGCTTGCACTTGGGAGGGAAGACTCATCCCGGGACCTGTGGCTCCAAAACTCCCCGACAGCTTCTGCAGCTCTTGGGACTTGTCTGGGCTGTTGCCGTGCAGACCACGGAGGCCTGGCGGGGTTCCTGCCCCTGCTGTGTCGGGGCCTCAGATAGGCTGGGAAATGACTAACCCCACAGCCAGTTCAGCCCACGGAGGAACGCTGACGAGCACACGTGGTCATGTGTACACTCTCAGGGTCACACAAGGTCAGAGCTGGGTGAAGCCCAAGGCCGACCTGCACTCTGCAGATAACACCGGGGTGAGCGGTGCGGGCAGACGCTGGCATCTGGCACGTCCACCCGCCCCCAGCCACGTGACCTTGGAGAATTATTTGAAAAGACAATATAAAAGCACTGCTTTTCTCAGGTGTAACTTGGAAGCAAAAGTCCCTACTTTAAACAGGAAGCGTATCCTCTTCAAAAGTCTTTACTTCCATTCTCCACAATGTTTAAGTCATTTTTTTTTTTTTGACTTGACAGTCAAATCCTACCACCACCAAAATTGGGTCAACCCAACCTACTCGGTGTGATGCCTCTAGACCCCTCCCGACATTCCTGCTCTGTCCCACCTGTGTGCCTGGAACCTTCTTTTCTCCCAGCTGAGTTGACTGAAGCCCTGGGCGCTGGCCTGGCAAAGCCTTTCCTGGTGTGGGCTTTTCTGGGCACTCAGTGTGTACACACTGCATATTAACAGGAAGGAACTGAGTTTAAAAAAAAAAAAATTTAGATCTCTTTTTTAAATTTTATGTTTCAAGTACAGTTTACATTCAATATTATTTTGTATTAGTTTCAGGTGTACAGCATGGCGGTCAGACAATCATGCACTTTACCGAATGTTCCCCATATTTCCAGCGCCCACCTGGAAACGAAGTCTTGACCTGCAATCAGAGCATGGGATCCTTGAGGGCAACCATTTCTTCTCTCGGGATGTTTTCCCTTCCCAGGCCCTAAATAATACACAGGAATCTCTGCTGACTGACTCAGCTTGAAGTTCATATGCCCCCAAATATTCCCTCTAATTCCCAAAGGAAAGAAATGAAAGATATGGAAATTAAATTGGAGACAAATTCAAATCACTCCTATTTCTGCGTGCTTGGTCTGCGTGGGGGAAAAAAATCTCTATCTCCAACCCGCACTCGAACAGGACAGAGTAACGCCTTAAAAATGATGCTCAAAATAAATCACAAGGACTAGCCTCACTTCAAGATTTCAGGAAGGAACACACAGTTAAACTGAAAACTGTTAACTGGTGTTGAAGAAAAAAACACAACAAGCAGCCCGGAAATGTTTTTAGGAGTGCCTGTCAAAGCCCCTCAGGGTGGCTTTGTCCTCTGACACCTGCTTTACTAAAAGCCAACAGCCCAGCACCAGTGCCTTGTGAGTCAGAAGTGGATCGAAACCGGACACGGAGGAACTCGGTGGGACGCGAGGTGCTCAGTAACCACGCCATTAACGGCCAGTGCCCTGCGGCCACCAGAGTGGGTGGTGGGGAAGCTGAAGCAGCAGCAGACGGGTGTCCCATGTCACCCAGATTCTCCCCTGCCTTGTCTCACCTCCCACCTGCTAAATGAATACATCTGGAAAAAAGTCCTTAAGCAGCCCTCCACCCAAACTAATTCCACATTACTTCAAATGAAACCTCAGAACCAACAGAGTTCTTTCTGATGCTTTTTAAAAGACAAAACTAAGGAAACTCAAGTGAGATGAAGAATTGGATATAATACCTCTTGATTTTTAACTTCCTATTAGATAATAAATGTTTTTGCATGCAATTCTATGCCTGCACAAAGCAACTGTTCCTTTAAATTTCAAACAACTGGAAGACAGACCACAAGTTCCCTGCAAAGAACACTTCACACTTCCCGCTGATCACACATTTGTGGAATTGAAGGGCATGTCTTGGGTTGGCACCACCTTCCTGTATGACAAAGGGGATGGGCCCACAGTGCAGAGGGGAAGGGCCACTGCACTCACAGTGCAGAGGGTGACCCCTGGAACCCCCATCCCTTCTGTAACATTCTAGTAATATTTCTGGTTCTGCTGTGATTGTTGCTTTTGTAAACAAACTGTGAATATCAACAAACTACCTTAAAATCCAGCATGTGTGATTTCCACCAACCCCTATATTTAAGAAACAAAAAACAAAAAACGTGGAATAAGTAAGCAGAAAACTCTGGTCAAGCCCTAAACTCACCCACTGCAGGTGACTGGCATTCACTTATGGGAGCAGAAGGGAGTCCATTTTCTTGTTTCCCTGCCGTTCAGAGCCGTCCAGGGTGTGCTGCCATCTGCAGGCAAAACACGAAAAAGCACACACTGAGGCTCACATCGCGCAAGTGAAGCCCTGGCCTGGGGCTCCCTCCAGCAGCTGGAAGACTTGAGTCTCACCCCGGTGCAAGGGCCTGGAGAAGTCACTCAGTTTTGTGTTTGGGATCCCATTGCAGAGTGGCAACAGACACAGTAAGAATTCAAAACGATCAAGAGCTCAAGTATTTCTCAACAGCAACAGCAAACTCTGACACAGGGCTCGCCCTGTGCCAGACGCTCTAAATGGTGGCATCCATTAGCTCACTCACTCCTCACAAAAAGGGTGAGTCTTTCAGAAGATCTCTGCCAATTTGCGTGGGGAGGGAGTTGGGTTGGATTGTTAAAATGAAGAACTTGCTAATGCCGATTTCAAAGAGCAGTCAGGCAAGAAAGCTCTGTGAGAGATTCTGAGCATCCTACGGGGCGTCCACTCTCCAGATATTTGTCAAGTGCCTGTCCAGGACCAGACCCCTCTCTAGGACCTGGGAACAGAGGCATGAACCCAAAGACAGAGTCCCTGCTCTCATGGTGCTTCCCTTCTGGTAGAGGGAGGCGACACTAGATGAGGTGACAAATGCTGTGCCGAGGGCAAAGCAGGATAAAGGGGAGAGACAGTGACGACAAGGTTGTTCACCGTCATTCATTATTCATTATTCATTATTCATTCCCGGGTTTCCCAAGTCCTTACTAACCATCTACCACAGCCAGGAGCTGTGCTGGGAGGCAGTGATGGGCAAGAGCAGACATGCTCCCTGCTCCAGTAGGAAAAGCACCTGTGAATCAAATGATCACCTAAATAAGCAAAGCCGTTAACTTGTGGTACATGTGATCGAGGAATGGCACTGGTCCCTCTGAAAGCATTCCAGGGAGGCCTGACCTTGTCCGAAGGCTCGGGAAAGCCTGGGATGGAGTGTGGGGAGAAGCATCCTTGGCAGAAAGCACACCATGTGCAAAGGCTGGATCATGAACAGCGAGCCAGAGGTGGTGTGGGGAGAGAGGAGGCAGGGGGAAGGCGGAGAAGGGCTCAGGCAGCTCGTGCATGGTGCTCCCAGCCCAGACAGGTCCCCACCCTCTGAGAATGGCAGCACCACTCCAGGGGCCTGGCAGAGAAGCAGTGTGGCTGCATGCATGTACTTTTAAAGGATTATATCATGGCTTGGCTGAATAATGGCCCCACCAGAGATGTTGATGTTTGGATCCCTGGAAGCTGTGAATATGTCCCCTTACAAAGGGACTTGGCAGATAATGATTAAGTTAAAAATCTTGAGTTGGGGGGATTATCCTGGAGTATCCAGGAGAGCCCATTGCCATCACAAGGGTCTTCATAAGAGGGAGGCAAAGGGAGACCTGATTACAGGAGAGGGGGGTCAGAGCGATGCTGCGTAAGAAGGACTGGTGGTTCGGAAAGATGAGGAAGCAGCCCTGAGCCAAGGAACGCAGGAAGCCTCTAGAAGCTGGAGAAGCCCCGTTTGTTACAGCAGCTATAGGAGACCAATGCACATTGGGTTCTGTGAGGAAACACCCTAGAGGGAAGGGGAAGGGGAGGCAGGGGTCAGCTGGAAGTCACTGTGTGATCCAGGCAGGCGTTGTGGGAGCCTGAGCCACAGTCCCGGCAGTGAGGGTGGAGGAGAAGAGGGGAGGAGAGGAGGGGAGGAGTCAGCCAGTCAGAGGTCTTGCTGCAATCTGGCAGATGTTCCTGGAATGTACCACCAGGATCCTTCCAAGCTCAGGACGACATGGCTGGCTCATCCTGGGCAGAGCCCAGCACCCTTTGTAGAAGGAGGAAGCTGCACCCGGCTGGAAAACCACCCCTGGACTCACTTGATGGGGACCTGCCAACCCCATTCCCACAAAGGGACCCAGGGGGGTCCAGAGACAAGCTCTAAGAAACAACAGCCCAGGAATTTTTACTGAACAAATGCAGGATTGTTTCTGCCAAGCATTAGGCCTAGCAGTAAACGATTTTTCTTCCAAACAACGGGATTTCGTAATCCTGGAAATGAGGCATTCAAATTTAAATACACACATCTCCAACCCAGGTGATGCATAACCACAGTGATATCCAACGTGTCAAAATTTCATGGTCAGTAGAATAATAAAGAAATGAAAGGAAGAGAACAAACAGGAAACTAGGAGACCCTCTCTCAGCTCTACTTCACTCCTGTCTAATAACCCAGACCTACTGAGCAAGTGGAATCCTGATTTGGTCCTGCCTAATAGGGCTATTGAGAAGGAAAGGCAATACCAATGGTTCCAGAGAATGTTAGTTATATTCTCCCTATTTTTCTGCAAAAGTATAAATATATACCCACCAAGACCAAGTGCTCTGGAGTCTACTGCGGGGTTACAAGGAAGGCTGAGGGCACTGTGTCCCCACCCCAGGTGGCTCTGCATCAGGCCTCAGGGGCCCAAGTGGGTTCCAGGAGCAGGTGAAGACCTAGCAATGTACGCAGATGGCAAATTCCAGGCAGTCCCATCAAGGTTGGAACAGGTCAATTAAAAAGTAGATATATGTATGCACACATTGTTTTTATGGAGACAGAGGGCCATGTGTTTATTATTGGAGAACACAAAAATCTCCTGAGTCCCAACCATCCAGAGAGAATTTATTTGGAAACATTTTCTTCCAATCTTTTTTTTCCAGTAATTTCAGTGTGTGTGTATCTATACTTTCTTTTCTCTTTTTAAAAAAGATTTTATTTATTTATTTTTAGATGGAATGGAGGGGGAAAGATAGAGTAACATCGATGTGTGGTTGCCTCTCATGCACCCCCTACTGGGGACCTGGCCTGCAACCCAGGCATGTGCCCTGACTGGGAATCGAACCGGTGACTCTTTGGTTCACAGGCCAGTGCTCAATGCACTGAGCCACACCAGCCAGGGCTATAGTTTCTTTTTAACAGTATTAGGATACTGTGTATATTTTTATTTTGCAACCAGTTTTGTTTTGTCTAGCAGCATATCTTTCTTCCCTGTCGTTAAATATGCTTCTTTAATAGTTGGCAGTATTCCTTCATGGAAAGGTATCAAAATTACTTCACCGATTCTTTATTGCTGGACGACTGAGTGGTTTCTAACTTTGTGACAGCAGACGCCACCCGGCGGGGAGCAGCCCCCTGTGGAGGAACACCTCCATTTCCAGTCAGTGTCTGAAGCTCTGACCACGCCTTGGGGTGGTGGTTCGCACATCTCAGTCATCCGTACACTCCTTTACTAGTTCGCAGTCATTATGTACCCTCTGTGCCATACTTAACGCTTCTCTTTAAATCAACTCATTTTTCCCTTAAATAAATGTGTTTTAAAAGCAAACCTTATTTACTATTGCAAATGGGATATGTCATAAATAAAGGCAACTGCAAAAATAAATACGGTGGAAAACAAAACCACGTGGTAGAGACGCAGTTAAGATACTGCTATCCCTCTGCTCATTCTTTTATATCAAAAGGGAGATTAGGAAGATTTAGAGAGGTGTTAACGACACACTACCACAAAATGAGATTCTTCTTCCCTTGAGCAGAATATGGAGAGCGGAAGTGACTTCTCGCCAAGGGAGTCACGGTTAGACCATGCTGCGAGTGTGTTCCTCCTAAAATGACTCTGCACCGTCTGAGATAACCCAACGTAGTAACGTGTCTTAGGAAGGACTATGGCAAGGTGGGGGATTGTTGGGAACTGCCCTGCCTGGTTTCAGGAGCTGTTACCCCCGCCCCATGGCTAAGGCTGAGTGAGCGACCTTCAGACCATAAGCCACTAAGGAGACAAAGCTTATCTCCCTGGCAGGAGCACCGCTTCTGCTCCTTTTATTTCACCCTGCCTGGCCCCCAATGCTGATTGGTTAGCCAATGACGGGTAAGATTCCTCAAGGGGGGAACAACCTAAGACAGGCAACTATCATGGGGAGGCCCCAGGAAAGGACTTGGCGGGGGGGCTATAGCAAAAGGGGGTGATGGACCCTCACCCCTCAGCTTTGACATAGCCTGAGTCCTCCTTCTGTCTGAGAGAAGTCTCCTAATCTCTTGGCTGCCTTACTTCCCCTGCCTGACTTAAGCCTGAAACAATGACAGAGGGAGATGCAGCCCTGTCCTGGAAAGAGTGGGTTCCCCAGGTGATCAGGCCTAAGAAAGAATATACAAAATCCTGTGAAACCTGCTTTGCTAAGAATGCTCTCAATTAAAAGAAGGATCGGAGCAGGAAACGAGTTCGTTTCCCGAAGTTTTGTAGGCCTTTGGCTAACAGACCCTGACTTAGAATAAGCCTTAGTAGTTCTTTGTGTGTTATCTATTGTTTGATCCTTACTGCCCGACAATGATTAATGAGCTTTACCTGTATTCCTGTGCAAAATGAACCTAATAAAAGCCCATTGAGGAAAAGGCTCTAGGTCCTTCACCTTTGAGAGATCAGCCACCTTTCCTCCCCAAGGAGATCATGTCTTGGTAGACTTATTCTCATCCGCGGCGGACCAGGGGCTTTGCAGGCAAAGCTCCCCCACAGAAAATGATTGGGACAAGCAGTGTGGACACTTTAAAAAGCTGTGATGACCTGGCTGGTGTAGCTCAGTGGTTTGAGCGTGGGCCTGTGAACCAAAGGATCGTGGTTTGATTCCCAGTCAGGGCACATGCCTGGGTTGCAGGCCAGGTCCTGGCTGGGGATGCACGAGAAGCAACCACACATTGATTTCTCTCCCTCTCTCCCTCTCTCCTTCCCTTCACCTCTAAAGATAAATGAATTTTAAAAAAGTTAAAAAAAATAAAGAATAAAAAGCTGTGATGAATACCATCCAAGTTAGTTTCACCGTCATTTTACTACGAGAGTGCCCATTTGACTTCCCTTTCAAATAGTAAGTGTGGTAAACGAAAATGTTAAAATGTTAAGCTCTTAAGTGTCACATATTCATCAGCTGAAGTTTTGGAGCTATTCTCATTCTCCTCTTGCCACGCCAGTCTCTGATCCTGAGTCAGGGCCATTATGTGAAGCTTCAGCGAGTGGTAAGTCCATACAAACTGGTATTGCACTTTTCAACCAAGCTAAAGTAAACTCAGTCCAACATGACGAAGAGACTTCAGCATCTGCAAATAGTTCAGGATGTTTCTGGGCCAGCAAAGGTCAAATGAGGATCAGAGTCACAGGGATTCTAGAGCATGCTTTTGAGAAATCAGAGACGTGGAGAAGCATTACTCATTAGACACAAATCACTATGAACTTTCAATAAGTCAATAAAAACGCTAAGAGAAACACATGTTGAAGCCTTCCTATCCTGGTACGATAGGCAAGTGAACAAACGGGTTATAGATTAACGCAGTTGTTAAGAAAAGATTTTGAAGATAGAAAAGGAAAACTGTATTTTGAAGCCTGAAGAGTTAATAAAAATGGGAAGCTTCTAGATTATTTCAATAATTCTGGGCAGGCACCCATGCGAGTGTGTGCGTGGGGGAGAAAGGTGGGGGAGGAGAAGATAATTAAAAACATGCTAAAAAGTTTCTCATGTTTGGAAGGAGGTTAGAGATTCTGATGAATTTTGTTATTTATAGGAAAATGCAAGTTTATCTATGCTTAAGAACTTCATGAGAGCTCTAGTAAGATACAGAATTCAAAGTCACTAAGGAAGGAAGGAAGGAAGGAAGGAAGGAAGGAAGGAAGGAAGACAAAGACACTTGATAAATCCAGAAAAAGTCACAAGAAAAAAGGAAGAACTCATGATAAATATATGGCAAAACAAGATGGCAGAAATAAGGTCACGCTTATCAGTGATCAAAATAAATATGAATGAATTATATTCCACTATGAAAAAACCAAGACTTTCAATCTAAATACCCACAGATGGAAAAATGAATAAATAAATTATGACATTCCATTGTATTGGATGTGTGTGTACACTACAGGAAGAGGCCCATGCCTTATATAGGTTAGAAAGTTGTAGGAAAATGTATAAGCATAGAAAAGAATTAAAAAAAATACACCAGGTTGGTAACTGCAGTTGCCTATCAAGAGAGGGATTATAGGAAATAGGGGTGGGCTTTCCGATTTAACTTTATAAGTGTCTACATTGTTTGAATCACAAGCAGCATGTAACCAGAAAAACAAGGTGAAATGAAATAATAAATTTAAGGGAAGAATCAATGAAGTAGAGGATACAGAGGACAAAAAAATAAAAGTGGTTAACAAAACCCAAAGTATTTCTTTGAAAAAAGATAAACCTCTAGGGATATCGATCAAGAATAGCTAACAGAAGCCCTGGCTGGTGTGGCTCAGTGGATTGAGTGCCAGCCTGTGAACCAAAGGGTTGCCGGTTTGATTCCCAGTCAGGGCACATGCCTGGGTTGAGGGCTAGGCCCCCAATAGGGAGTGAGCAAGAGGCAGCCACACACTGATGCTTCTCTCCCTCTCTTTCTCCCTCCCTTCACCTCTCCAAAGATAAATAAATAAAATCTTAAAAAAAAAATAGCTAACAGAAGATGGAAGAAAAAAAAAGACCACAGAAAAAAGAGGAACTTACAAATGTAGCAGACATTTTAAAACTTATAAAAGAATAACATAAATAACTATATGACAATGCATTCTGAAACCAAAACATAGATGGAATGAATAAGTTTCTAGAAAATGGCACAAAATGATAGAAAATGTGAATAACCATTTAAGAAGTTGAAACAGACTTCTAGCCAAGATGGAGGCATAGGTGGACACACTGCTCCTCCTCTCACAACCAAGATTAAGGACAACAAAAATATAGAACAACAAAAAAAAGCCAACCAGAACGGATAGAGGATTGAATTTTACGGAAGCCTGACGACGATTCACCCAGACCAGTAAGAGGGGCAGAGTCGGTGGCCTGCAGATAGGGGTCCCAGCGGGAAGAAGCAGTAGCTGGTGGTCCCAGGTGCACAGGCGGCGATTACCGAGTGCAGGGAGGCAGCAAGGAGGCCAAGCAAGGCGCACCAGGCAGCTGACCGCAGTCACACATTCGTGAGCAGATAAGCCAGGTGAAAACAGGCAGCAGGACGGACTGCGCAGCACAGGGCCCTGGCGCCGAGAAATAGAGCCTAAAGGGCACTGATTGAGAACACTTGTGGGGGTTGGGGTGCTGGGAGGGAGTCCCAGCTTCATGGGAGAGTTCATTGGAGAGACCCACAGGGTCTTGGAATGTGCACGATCCTGCCCACACAAAGATCAGTGCCAGAGGGGCCCAGTTTGCTTGGGGAAAACAGCAGAAGGGACTAGAATCTGAGAGAGAGCAGAGCAGATGCCACTGTTCCCTCCTGGACCCCACCCCCACATCCAGTGTCACAACCCAGCAACTGGTTTGCTCCGCCCTGGTGGATGCCTAAGGCTCTGCTCCTCAATACGTAGCAGCTGCAAACAGACCAAAAAAAAAAAAAAAAACCCCAAAAAACAAATAACACCCAAACCAAGGATGGCTCAAATGGGAGAACAGATTGGGGCCCCAGAACTAATTCATCTAAGCAACCAAGAGGTAGCCAACCTATCAGATGCAGAGCTCAAAGCACTGGTAGCTAACCTATCAGATGCACAGTTCAAAGCACTGGTGATTAGGAAGCTCACAGAATTGGTTGATTTTGGTCGCAAATTAGATGAACAAATGGAGGCTACAATAAGTGAAATGAAGGAAAACGCACAGGGAACCAATAGAGATGGGAGGAAAACTGGAATTCAAATCGATGGAGTGGACCTGAAGGAAGAAAGAAACAACCAAACAGAAAAGAAGGAAGAAACAGAGTTCAAAAAGATGAGGAAAGGCTTAGGAACCTCCAGGACATCTTTAAACGTCCCAACACCCGAATTATAGGGGTACCAGAAGGGGAAGAAGAGGAGCAACAAGTGGCAAACTTATCTGAACAAATAATAAAGGAGAACTTTCCCAGTCTGGCAAAGGAAATAGACTTCCAGGAAGTCCAGGAAGCTCAGAGAGTCCCAAAGAAGTTGGACCCAAGGAGGAACACACCAAGGCACATCAGAATTACATTACCCAAGATTAAAATGAAGGAGAGAATTCTAGAAGCAGCAAGGGATAAGGGGACAGTCACCTACAAAGGAGTTCCCATCAGACTGTCAGATGATTTCTCAAAAGAGACCTTATAGGCAAGAAGGGGCTGGAAAGAAGTATTCCAAGTCATGAAAGTCAAAGACCTACATCCAAGATTGCTCTATCCAGCAAAGCTGTCATTTAGAATGGAAGGGAAGATAAAGTGCTTCTCAGATAAGGTCAAGTTAAAGGAGTTCATCATCACCAAGCCCTTATTATATGAAATGTTAAAGGGACTTATCTAAGAAAAAGA